>PVHX01009150.1:0-78271 GCA_004024805.1 Geosciurus inauris
AAGAAGAAGAAGTTTGTAAATTAGGATAGGATCAATTAGTTCATTTATCACACAGGTATTCATTAAGTACCTACTACATGTCAGGTGGTAATCTAGGCATTGGAGATATAATGATGAACCAAAACAGAGTTCCTGACATTATGGAACTTCTGTTCTTGTGGGGGGAGGAAATGGAAAATAAAATCAAGTAATATTTAACATATCAGGTAATAATCAGTACTGTGGAGAAAATAAATCTAGGTTAAGGGAATTGAGAGGGCAGTGGCCAGGGTGGATTGGAAACCTTGCTATTTCTTACAGGATGGTCTGGAAAGAACCTTGCTATTTCTTACAGGGTGGTCTGGAAAGAACCTTGCTATTTCTTACAGGATGGTCTTGGAAGGCCTCTCTGATAAGATTACATTTGAGGATATGCAGAAGGAAATGAAAGATCAAAGTATCTTTGGAAAGAGTGATATAGGCAGAAGAAATAGTGAGTCAAAGGCCTGGGCACCAGTGTACTTGATATGATTGAAGACCTGTAAGATGGCCAGAGCAAAGTGAGCACAGGGCAGGGCTATAGGAGATAAAATCAGACATGCAGTGGGAGGCTAGACTACCAATGACCTTCTCAGCTAGCATGGGGGCACTGGGAGCTTTTATCTGAGATGGAAAACCAGTGGAAGATTTTGAGCAGAGGGCTGACATGACATGACTTATTTTAAAAAAAGATTTCTCAGACTATATGTGGACTAGACTATAGAAGGTATAGAAGCAGGGTGAATGCTGTATTAGGGAGGCTATTATATAGTAATCCAGGTGAGAGATGGTGGTGCCTCAGAGCAGTGTGGTAGCTATGAAGGGAACAAGATCATATTCTGGATATATTTTGAAGGCAGAACTAGCAAATTAATTAATGGATTGAATGAAAAGTCTAAAAGAAAGAGTAGTCAAGGATGACCTCAAAGTTTTTGACTTAACATTTGGAAAATGGAGTTGCCATTTACTGAAATGGGTATGAAAACAGTGGGAGCAGGTGTGAGAGGAATAAAAACCAGGAGTCTGATTTTTGAACAAGTTTGGGTTCTTTACTAGTTATTCAAATGTAGATTTTTTTGAAGTAATTTTATTGCTTTGCTAGCAAAGAAGAAACACGGGGGACTCCTGTCCCAAGGGCTGTGATTCTGCCCATCAGGGAAAACAGAGGACTATTTTTAAAAAATATCCTTTTAGTTGTAGATGCACACAATATCTTTATTTATTTTTATGTGATGCTGAAGATCAAACCCAGTGCCTCACACGTGCAAGGGAAGTGCTCTGACACTGAGCTACAGCCCCAACCCCTCAAATGTAGATTTTGAATAGACATCCTGCAAAAAGATAAAGGCCACCTTTGCTAGTTGCCACGATGTTACAATCAAAAAGTACAAGAGGAGTTAGGGGAAAACATCATCACTCTGGCCTGTGTGAGGACAGGAATGGAGACCAACATCTAATTACAGCTTCACCATTCCTTGTGAGCAGCTGTCTGAGAGAAGGCTGCTTCCAGGTTATGCTCTGTAGAAAACATTTTAAAAAGTAATTTTATAGGTTATCTGCTTCAGTTCCTCACCCATTTGTGAATCTTCTCTGGAAAAATGCAGTCTATATTGTGCAGCTGAGAAACCATCTCAGACCAGTCCACAAGCAGATAAAAATCTGGAAAAGGCTGTTTTCTTTGAAATAACATGTCTGCTGAGTCATGGGGCAATGGCAGAGAAAACAGAAGCCTGAAGGCCTGGGGGCAATATGACAACCTGCATATACAGGTATCCAGCAAGCTGGATTTGGCCTGAAGGATGTATTTGCTGATTTCTCTCTGAAGTAGCTCTAGTTGTAGGATTTGTTTTTTGTTTTTGTTTTTGTAGTACTTGGAATTCCAAGTACTACAGGGACACTCTACTTCTGAGCTACGTCTCCAGCCCTTTTTTTTTTTGAGTCAGAGTTTCACTAAGTTGCCCAGGCTGGCCTAGAACTTGCAATCCTCCTACTTCAGTGTCCTGAGTAGCTGGAATTATAGGCATGCACTACCACATTTGGCTCTAGTTGTGGTTTCAATGGTAACTACAGGCCTTGAATTTCTCCTCTGGAAATGAATGCTACAAAGAAAGCAGACTTCCATCATTTATCCTATTTTCCAGTCTGGTCTGTTCTGAGCAGTACAGAAATTTATTAATTTCTTTTGTTCTAGGTTTAATATGGCCTGGGTAAAGGAGTTGAGAAAGTGGCTTTAGAAGTTTTACTCAAATCATAATTCTGTGGCACCTCACATTATAAGTCTTTTTCCTCTCACCAAACTTTTCTTTCTATTCCACTGCCTGGTTGGAAGAGATGTTTAAGCAGTGTTGTGCTAGGTTAAGGAACTTTAGCCATTTCCACCCAGAATAGAGCTCTGCCCACAGTGCCAGTTTCCTTCAGAAGCTCTGGATGGTGATGGAGGTACCACATTTGAACTTGCATGGTTAAGGTTTACATGCCCATAGTAGTCACAGTTCAGAAATAGTATAGAACTAGGGACTGCTTAGTGTTAGTAGCTGTATTGTTGTAGTTTAGCATAAAGTAGGATCCATGTCAGATATAAGACTTGAGAATTATCTCCAAAAGGCCACCAAAGTACATGTAGCACCTGTCTAGCTAATTAGTACTGTGTATCTTTTTTTTTAAAATATTTTTTTAGTTGTTTATTGATCTTTATTTTATTCATTTATTGTTTATATGTGGTGCTGAGGATCGAACCCAGTGCCTCACACATGCTAGGCAAGCGCTCTACCACTGAACTATAGCCCCAACCCCTAGTATTGGGTATCGTGAAGGACATCAAGATAGCCTTTCGAAAGACAACATTTCAATATTTCATAGATGAAAACCACTTAAGCACATTTATAAAGCAACAGTCAAGGAGTGGGAATACAAGCAATACAAACTATTATATAACTATTGAAGGGATTCTGAAAGAAAGAACTAGATGGTGTTAATCAAGAAGCCTTTTTGAAGAAATAATGGGTAGAGGTCTGTTCATGCAGTATTGTGTCAAGAGCAGGGGCTATATCTATGATCAAGTCTCTACCCTTGTGTAATTAAGGTTCTAGTGAGGGGATTGGGGTTGTGGCTCAGTGGTAGAGCACTTGCCTAGCACATGTGAGGCACTGGGTTTGATTCTCAGCACCACATAAAAAAATAAAATAAAGATAGTATGTCCATCTGCAACTAGAAGTATTTAAAAAAGATTCTAGTGGGGGAAGTGAAATAGTAAACAAGTAAATAAACAAAATTATTCTAGGTTTTGGGCTGGGACTGTGGCTCAGTGGTAGAGTGCTTGCCGGGCATTTGTGAGGCACTGGGTTCATTTCTCAGCACCACATATAAATAAATAAAATAAAGATCCATCAACAACTAAAAATTATTTTTAAAAAATAATTTTGGGTTTCTAATTGTTATGAAAGAAATACTGAAATATGTTAATTACTAAAGAGGTGGGTTGCCTATTTTAAATTGAATGGTCAGGGAAGTTATGAATGAGGAAGTGACATTTAAGCTGAGATCTGAAAGCTAAGAGCAAGCTAATTATTTGAAGAGTTGGGGAAAAACATTCCAAAAAGAAGGGCTAGCAGATATAAAGGTGTTGGAATGGGAAAGGGTTTTGAACAAAAAAGTGAGTGTGGATTGCGTCACATATATAAAGGGAAGAGTGATAGGTATACGGAAGTTGGAGAGAAGAGCAGAGGCAGCCCTATAGTCATAATAAAACATAATAAAAATTGTTTGAAGAACAGCAGGAAGCCATTGAGGAGTTTTGAGTAAGGGAGTATACTATCTGACTCGTATTTTTAAAAACTCACTCTCATTGCTATGCAGAGACTGGATTGGATAAAAGAATAGGCAGAAGATAAATTAGGAGGCTGTTGCAGTATGGATAAAAATTGATGATGGCTTGGTTATATTGGAGGTAGTGAGGATCGGGAGAAGTAGATTCATTCCAGACATGTTTTGGAGGAAGCAGCAACAGTACTTGGGAGGAAGGTTAGGAAAGGAAAATAATCAACAGATGAAAGGATAAAGAAAATGTGGTTTATATGCACAATAGAATATTACTCAGCCATAAAGAAGAATAACTTTATGACATCTGCCAGTAAATGAATGGGTCTGGAGACTATCATGTTAAGTGAAATAAGCCAATCTCAAAAAATTATCTCTGATATGTGGATGCTAACAAACAACAAGGTGGGGGAAGGGGAAGAATAGAAGTTCAGTGGATTAGACAAAGGGGAATGAAGGGAAGGAATGGAGGGATAGGAATAGAAAGGACAGTGGAATGAATCTGATAAAACTTTCCTATGTACCTATATGAATACACCACAGTGAATCTTTTTTTTTTAATATTTTTTAAGTTGTTGATGGACCTTTTTTTTTTCATTTATTTATATGTGGTGCTGAGAATCGAACCCAGTGCCTCATGCATGCCAGGCAAGCACTCCACCACTGAGCTACAACCCCAGCCCACCACAGTGAATCTTAATATCATGTACATCCACAAGTCCGGATCTTTATTAGTATAAGATGTATTCTATGTTTGAATAAATATGTCAGAATAGACTCTACTGTCATGTATAATGAGAAAGAACAACAACAACAAAGAATGAGTGAGCTGGGCCCAATGGCAAACACCTGTAGTCCCAGCTATTTGTGAGGCCACTAAGGTGGTAGAATCACTTGAGTCCATGAGTTCAAGACTAGCCTGAGCAATACAGCAAGGTGCTAACCAACTCAGTGAGACCCTATCTCTAAAAAAAATACAAAACAGAGCTGGAGATGTGGCTCAGGGGTTGAGTGCCTCTGAGTTCAATCCCTGGTACACCTCCCCCCAAAATACAGTGAGAATCTTGGTTCAAAAATAAAATGGAAAGTGATGCCATTTATTAAGGTTGGCAGAAAGGTAGTAACCCAGAGTGTTGAAACTGATCAACACTTGAATCTCAACTTCTTTTATTACTGATGAAGAAAGCAAGGCTTAGAAAAAAGTAATGCTCAGGAAGCTTAGTTATTTACTTAAGGTAATGTGGGATAAGTAATTTGCTGAAAGTAGAAAGTCTTCATGGAGGAATAATTAAGCAGATGAGACTGGGAAGGAGGATGAATGGTAGTTAGTGGAAGATTTTGAATGCTAAGTTGAAGATTTTTGTTTGATACAACTGGCAAGAAAACCACTGTGGAGGAAGGGGATCATGAAGTAATGTTTTAGGATTATAGATACTTATATTTAGCAATAACAGTGGAAATGAAGAGGAATATGTGTGATGTTAAGGAGACAGAATTTCACTCTCTGAGATAGGGGATAACACAGGAAGTGCAAGTATTATGGGAAAGATCAGTGAGAAAAGTTAAATTTGAAGTGCCTGTGGAGTGTATATAGTAGAGGAGTTAAAAAAGACAGTTGATCTATATGGGTCTAAAACTCAAAAGGGAGATCTGGACTTGAGTTAGAGTCATCATTGTAAAGCCAGTAATTTATGTAATGAAAGCAGATAAAATTGCCCTGTAAGGATATGTAGAGTGAGACATTTAAAAAATGAGTAGAACTTGGTGTGGTGGCACAGGCCTGTAATCCCAGTGGCTCAGGAGGCTGAGGCAGGAGGATCGCAAGTTCAAAGCCAGCCTAGCAAAAAGTGAGGCTCTAAGCAACTCAGTGAGACCTTATCTCTGAATAAAATACAAAATAGGGATGGAGATGTGGCTCAGTGGCCTAGTGCCCCTGAGTTTAATCCCTGGTCCTTCCTTCCCGCAAAAAATAATAAATTAAAAATGAACAGAAGTGATGGAACCAGTGAAAAAGACAAATACAGAATAAAGAGACATGTGGTTTTAGAAGCCAGTGGAAGAGAGTTTCAAGAAAAATGGCATGTTGAGTTTATCACAGCATTATATCTGATGACAACATGTGAAAGAAAGCTTAAGGTCCATAGTGATTAAATAGTTAGCTCGAGGTTTGTTTATACAATAAACCCAAATATCTACAGAGGATGTGTTTTAGAATGTCGAAAGGAAGACAGATGTGGAAAATAGTTGCTAAGCTGGTTATAGGATAATTTGGCATTGTACCTGTCTAAATTACAGTTGTGGGAAGGGGGGCACATGCATGCACACTTACCTGTTTTTTCATGACCTGTCAGACACTGTTACTTGTCTAGATTATCACCAATTCTTTGCCTATTTCTATCTGCCTAACTCCTTTGTATAAAATAGAAAAATTAAATTCTATAGGGAGAATAGAAAAACTAAATTCTCTCCCAAGGTCCCTTGCAGCTAGGAATGGCCATGTGAGTTCTGACCAAGAAAATACAGGCAAAAACTACTGAGGGAACTTCTGGAGAGCTTTTATTCTGATAAAAGGGATGGATGGAATTAGCATGGTTTCTTTCTCCTTCCTCATTTCTTAAATATGTATATATACCTGGAGTCCCCATATTATGACCATGAGGAATGTGCAAGAAAATGGCAAAGATGGTAAAATATCTGGTTAACAGCTCAAAAGCTGTTAATCTGATGAGTTAATATCAGTAGTGCCTACTTCCAAATTTCTTATTTTGTGAGAAAAATAGACCTGTATATAAGCCACTGTAAACTGGCTTTTCTTGTGACTGAATTATTTCCTGTTATAAGGGATATTTTTATATTTTATTGTTTATAAAAGATGTGTATATAAATTAAATCTCTAAAAAATTTAGAACTGCTGCTTGTGTTAAGGATCACCATATTTCTAAATAGTGATGCTGTTACTTTTTGATTTATTGATTTTACTGTTATCTACTGATTTCATTAAAATGGATAAAGATTTCATTTTCCTATACCTTCCCATCATATTTTCTCTCCTATTATACTAATATTCTGATAAAAAATTATTTTGGATCAAATCAGCATTTACTGCTTACATTATTATAAGTGTATTAACATTCATAGCTGAGTCAAATATACCATGATTTTTTCTTATGTAAAAATTTGTTTTTCTCAAAATTACTTTCCTTGTGTTTTTCTTTCTTTTTTTTAAATATCTTTATTGATTTATTTTTATGTGGTGCTGAGGATCGAACCCAGTGCCTCACGCATGCAAGGCAAGCGCTCCACCACTGAGCCGCAATCCCAGCCCTTCCTTGTGTTTTTCTTAATTTTCAATGTAAATTAAAATCTTTCTAAGAACCTTAAAACTATAGATGACCTAGCCAATCCATTTTTTTTCTAGTGGAGACATCCTTTCTGGAGCTGCCACTCTCCCATTTCATTTTGGACTAGCTGTCCTTTTTTTTTTTCCCGAATTTTAAAAAAGTTTTTAATTTGTTCTAATTAGTTATACATGACAGTAGAAGGCATTTTGGCATGTTGTACACAAATGGAGCATGACTTTCATTCCTCTGGCTGTACATGGTGCAGAGCTACTCCATTACTGCAATCATACATGTATATAGGGTAATAATGTCTGCCTCATTCTACCATCCTTCCCATCCCCACAGCCCTCCCCCTCCCCTCACTCTGCACAATCCAAATTTCTTCATTCTTTCCTACCATGGCCCCCCACTGTGGATCAGCATCTGCTTATTAGAGAAAACATATGGCCTTTGGTTTGGGGGGATTGGCTTATTTCACTTAGCATGATATTTTCTAGTTCCATCTATTTACCTGCAAATGCCATAATTTCATTCTTCTTTAAAGCTGAGTAATATTCCATTGTGTATATGTACCACATTTTCTTTACCCATTCTTCTGTTGGAGGGCATCTAGGTTGGTTCCATAGCTTAGCTATTGTGAATTGAGCTGCTATAAACATTGATGTGGCTGCTTCACTGTAGTATGCTCATTTTAAGTCCTTTGGATATAAACTGAGGAGTGAGATAGCTGGGTCAAAGGGTGGTTCCATTCCAGGTTTTCTAGGGAGTCTCTATGCTGCTTTCCATAATGGTTACACCGATTTGTAATCCCACCAGCAATATATGAGTATGCCTTTCCCACCACATCCTCACCAAACACTTATTATTGCTTGTATTCTTGATAATTGCCATTCTGACTGGAGTGAGATGAAATCTTAAAGTAGTTTTGATTTGCATTTCTCTAATTGCTAGAGATAATGAACACTTTTCGTATGTTTGTTAATCAATTGTATTTCTTCTTCTGTGAAGTGTCTGCTTAGTTCCTTAGCCCCATTTATTGATTATGTTATTTGTTTTTTGGTGTTAAGTTTCTGAATTCTTTATATATCTTGGAGATTAATGCTTTATCTGAGGTGGGTGTGGTAAAGATTTTCCCATTCTATAGGCTCTCTTCATTTATTGATTGTTTCCTTTTCTGAGAAGAAGCTTTTTAGTTTGAATCCATCCCATTTATTGATTCTTAATTTTACTTCTTGTGCTTTAGGAGTTTTGTTAAGGAAGTTAGGTCCTAAGCTGACAGGATGAAGATTTGGCCTACTTTTTCTGAACTGTTTTTTATGTTGTTGTTTTTATTTTATTTTATTTTATTTTTTTAGTTGTAGATGGACACAATGTCTTTATTTTATTGCTTTGTATGTGGTGCTGAGGATCGAACCCAGGGCCTCATGCATACGAGGCAAGCGCTCTACCGCTGAGCTACAATCCCAGCCCCTTGTTGTTTTTTTTAAAGATTTTTTTAAACCTCTATTTCATTTATCTTTTTTATTTTTATTTTTTAATATCTTTATTTATTTATTTTTATGTGGTGCTGAGGATTGAACCCAGTGCTTCACGCATGCAAGGCAAGCACTTTACCACTGACCTACAATCCCAGCTCCTATTTCATTTATTTATGTATTTTGTATGTGATGCATTTTGTATGTGATGCATTTTGTATGTGATGCTGAGGATGGAACCCAGTGCCTCACGCGTGCAAGGCAAGTGCTCTACCACTAAGCCACAACCCCAGTCCCTGGACTAATTGTTTTTAAAGTCTGATAGACAACGTATTACTTAGACTTTTCCTTCAATGCCATTCTCAGAATTTCCTTTGTCTTTTTTCTCTATTGGATTCTTTTTTGGGGCGGGGGAGGGCATTTGTTTCTCTTTGTTTCCCTCGCTTTGGTGAAAGATATCTTTCAGTAGCTTCTTTTTTTTTAATTTTTTTTAGTTGTTGATTGACCTTTATTTATTCATTTATTTATATGCGGTGCTGAGGATCGAACCCAGTGCCTCGCACATGTGAGGCAAGCACTTTACCACTGAGCCACAATCTCAGCCCTTTCAGTAGCTTCTTAAGGATATAGAGGAAATAGCTTTCTAAGTCTTGATTGTTTGGCTAGTTGTAGAAATTATGTACTCTCAGATTCTTGAAGGCATTATTCCATTGTCTTTAAGCATCCATTGTTACTGCCGAGTAGTCCTATATCATTCTGGTTCCTGATCCTTTGAATATGGATCATCTTTTTCTCTTTGAAAGCTTTTAGAATCTTTGTCACCTGTGATACTCTACAGTGATGTGAAATCTTGATGTAGATCCTTTTTATTTTGCTAGGCTCCACGTGAGCCCTTTCAGTCTTTAAACTTATGTTCTTCAGTTCTGGCTTAGTACCCCACACTAACTTTCAGCTGTTCTAGAAATATGAAAACCTGTCCAAACAAACAACTAGTCACAGTCTTTTGATTTACAGAAAAATTAAACTTCTGGCATTCATCCCAGCTGTCTGAGTCAAATAGGAGTATTACATAGGCTTTAAACTAATCTATTTCCAACCCGAATCATACCCTCTGACTGTGGAAGTTCCAACTCCTCTAACTTCTCAGCTTTTGCAGGGTTTTAGTTTGAGTGAGAAAACTGTTTTCACAACTGTATACCAATAAATATAGTAGCTCAAACATAACAGTTTATTTTTTCTTAAGTAACAGTACAGTCAGTCCTTGGTATCTATGTTATAGTATGATCCTATTTATGTATGTTTGCAAAAGTATATTTTTAAAAGTATATACTTCTAAACATAACAGTCATTACTTGTAGGAAGTGGAACTGTGAAGGGGCTGAGAAGTTGGAGAGGCTTTTACCTTTAATCTTTATTTTATTTATTTTTTATTTTTTGGCACTAGGGATTGAAACTGCCACTGAGCTACATCCCCAGATCTTTTTATTTATTAATTTTTGAAACAGGGTCTTGCTAAGTTGCCCAGTGTCTCCCGAGTCACTGTGATTACAAGCAGGTTTCACCATGCCTGGCTCGCCTTTATTCTTATATACTTAAGTGATATTTTATTACTCTATTATTATTATTAGATACTGAGGGTTGAACTCAGGGGTGCTCTGCCACTGAACTATATTCCCAGTCCTTTCTATTCTTTGAGACAGGGTGTCACCAAGTTCCTGAGGGTCTTGCTAAGTTGCCAAGGCTGGCCTTGAACTTGCAGTTCTCCTGCCTCAGCCTCCTGGGATTACAGGCATGTGCCAAGGCACCCGACAGATATTTAAATATTTTACATTGAGTATAAGTTTGAACTTGTTTGGTCAGTAAGTAAAAAAAACAAAGGAAAAATTAGCAGGGCCAAATGCACTGGAGAAGTAAAGTAAAATTAAGGCTGAAAATTGTCTGCTGGATTCTGGATCATTACTGATGTTGTGGGATCAGAAATAATCTCAGCCAAGAAAATATAAGATATCAGGAAATAGACATAATGGTTTAGGCTTAAAAAGATTATAGACAGGGGCTGAAGTTGTGGCTCAGTGGCAGAGTGCTTGCCTTGCATGTGTGAGGCACTGGGTTCAATCCTCAGCACCACATAAAAATAAATAAAACAAAAATAAAAACACCGTGTCCATGTATAACTAAAAAATACTTTAAAAAAAAGATTATAGACAAGGGTGTGATAACAGATGAGGATAAGAGTTTAAGAAACAGCATCTGGGGTTTTGGGTGAGTTTCTTCCCCAGTGTCTAGAAAATTTTAGCTTATGAAGGATCCAGGAGAAAGGGAAGCAGATACAGAAGAGATTTCAAGGAGAATAATTTCAGAACTTTCCTTATTTGCCTCATCTGTCCTTAGTTTAGGTCTCACTGCAAGATTAAGAGTAACCAAGTGAAGTATTCAGCAAGACCAATGTAGGATTGGCTGGTAGCTTGGTGGTAGAGTGCTTGCCTAGCACAGGGATCGATCTTCAGCATCATATAAAAAATAATAAAAATAAAGATATTATGTCCAGAAAAAAAAACACTTTCCTACCAATGTAGGAGAGTTCCAAGCTTTAGGTAAGAGGGCTTTGATTAGATGGCTTAGGAAGCCCTTTCCAATCTTCAATTCTACAAATCCAATTTATCAGAGTTGGTCCTCCTAGGCATGAATGTGACAGAAACAAACACCCTGCTTCAGAAGGCTTGAGCAGGGAATCCACACTATTAGAGGGAATAGGATTAACCATTTGTTTTTTCTTTTGAGGAGCAAAGCATATTGCATCACAAAATTGGACAGAGTTAGCACTTCCTCTAGCCCCTTATCAAGCTAAGAAGCTCTCATTTTCTTTATAAGTGCCTCTCCTGCCTCTTTTCCCAAGGACACTAATTTAGAATCTGCTTTGCCAAGAGCCAGTATATTTTGGGAATTCATTTCTTCACCTCACCAGGGTTACAATGAGTCATGCCTCTGACTCCATTCTTCCTCAGAAATCTGTAAGGTGAAAAATAATGAAGACCTCCAGTGCTACCGCTGCCCTAGGAATGTTCTAGGCCCTGGGCTTCTAAGAGTGATTGATTCCCTTCCCCCTAGAATTGGAGAAGGAATATGTTATATATTAGATATAAATGTGAAGCTAACTTCTATCCTTTGAGGGATTTAAGTGTTATTATAAACTGAGCATAAGACGCCTGCATATAGAAATTTCTTAAGTCAAGTGACTTCAAGAGATGTCTTAAACTTTCTGGGGGCCACTTTGAGTAGGAACAAAAGGGCCTGAATATATCTTCCCTAGAAACTTTCCCAAGCTCTATCAAAGATCAGACTTAAACTCATTCCTCATTCTACTTCCTAATATTGGGTATCCTGGCACACATACATAAGGTCTAAATAAGTCTCTGCTTCTTGGTCAGTGTCTGCCCCTCTTATGCCCCAACTTTTTGGCCCATTGAAAATAAGGGTGGATAACAAGATGAGGCAAGAGAAGCCAGTGGTTTGGGGTTGTCAGTGAAGATGATTCCTGTGGATTCTGTGAGTTTCCAAAGTATGTCTATTGCAAGTATTCACACTTGCTCAGCAGGTGTGAATCCCTTTTTTCCACCCCATCCATCCCATGGACCCACACAAGAGCCACATCACCAAAGCATTTGCAGACTAGGTATAAAAGATAAGACTAAAAGAGTGAAACTTGACATAAAAGCAAATAGCAAGGTAAGTTTCTTCAGCCTATGGGAGTGAGCTCCCCTTTCTGTAAGGCACTGGTTTACAGTCATTTGGGATACAGAGATCGTTTATTCCAGACTAAGGTCACTTTCTCCTTTAAATGCCCTTGCAAGGGGAAAGAAGGTAGTAGTCCACATTACCAGGGTCTTTCAATTCTGTTGAGCCATAGAGTAGTCATTGGCCCTGTCCATATTTTCCAGTGTCCTACTTTTCTTCTTCATTTATTCAGGGTAACCTGTTGAAAATTGGTTTATAGCACTTGCTCTGACAATGCCAGAGAAATCACCACCTAAAGGAAGAATAAGGTTGCAAGGGCAGAGCTCAGTTATGTGAGGCTCCTTCATTATTTCTGTGGTACTTGGGGAATAGTAAGAGAAGGTGGAAGTGGGCTGTCTCTAATAAGTCTCTGCTTTCTATCCCTCAAGCAACCTCATAACATTCTGCAGAGGCGACTCATGGAAACCAACCTATCTAAGCTCCGAAGCAGTCGTGTCCCTTGGGCCTCCAAGACCAACAAACTCAATCAGGCGAAGTCTGAGGGGCTAAAGAAGTCTGAGGATGATGATATGATTTTGGTTTCTTGCCAGGTAATGGTCAGAGAATAGCTTTTCTCTAGGGCTTGGGGGGAAGGCAGGATTTGGGGCCCTTTAGGATCCCAATAGAGGTGCTTTCCTCCAAATCGTATAGACTGTGGGTCTCATCATGGAATTCATAAGTGAATTTTAAAGGGGACATTCTGGGCAACACTGGAAATGTATGCAATATTTTTCTGCATGTTCATCTTTATGGGAAGAACCAAAGCTTTCATCAGATTTACAAAGGGGTATGTGATTTTTTAAAAAAAGAACAAGAGTTACTTGGTATATAGAATTGAACACCCAAAGTCCTTTGGGATATTTTGTCACCCTTGGATTCAGCAGGAAAAAAAGCCAATCAGAAGCAAATTTAGTAGTGGGTAAAGATGGGATCCTACAAACCCATAATTGGGAGGATGCTGTCCAACCCTGCCTTTCATTTGACATCTGCTGCTTCTCTGCCTCTCCTTTTCTTGTTGCTTCTCTGGCTCTTATTGGACAGTATGTTTCCTTCCCACAGTGTGCTGGAAAGGATGTGAGAGCCTTGGTTGACACAGGCTGTCAATACAATATTATCTCCTCAGCCTGTGTGGATAGATTGGGGTAAGTAGCCACTTGTTCTGGGTGGAAGTCAGCTGTGAATGCACTTTTTGCTTCAATCTATTTTGAAGTTAGACATCCACAGAAGTACAAAGAGAAACATACAAAAGTCAGACCTCAGCTGGACCCAGAGTCCTTAGTAGAGGGAACAAGGGGTAGGTTCTCAGGCATCTGGGAGAAATCAGTGAGCCAGGAAGTCTTGGGCTTTCTATCAACTCCTACCTGTTAAGTTTTGAGCAAAGACCTCTAGACTCTGGAATGAGAACACAAGACTCCTCGTTCACCATATGCCCTGCTCTGGTCCACCAGACAGTAAATCAAAAGTAACTCTCCTGTTGTTATACTCCTGGTGAGTTAAAGCAGGGATATGGTTGGTCTTAACTTACTCAGGATCCTGGAGAACACACTGCCCCAAGAAACATTAGTCGGAACTAAGAATAGGCTGCTATTGCTGCTGGGCCCTGGCTGTCACAGGAGTGATTCACAGGGAGTTTCTTAGTGCCTTTTTTCCCTGTGAAAAACATGTAAAATCAGATCCCACTGTTGCCCCTGCTGGGGAGTGAGTGGCAGGAGGACACTAGTATATTGAGTATCTTCAGTTCTCTAAACTGGGCTCTCCCTCTTTTAGTCAGAGAAAACCATTCTGTATCTTATCTCTTTTTTACTCAAGCTCTACTTTTCTTCTTTCTACTCTTTCATACAAAGTACCAGATGGGTACTGAAGTCTAGCCCAGAATCAACCCAATATCACTTTCTATATCTCTAGCCCTAAGTACAATAAATCATTCCCTAGCCCAAACCTCTGCAATGATACAATCACTGAGATAGTGGTCCATTTTGAGTTATTCAAGACATCCATATTCTTAAGTAGGGCTTGTACAGGGCTTCATTCATATAATCAGTGACTCTGTCACATGATCTGTTCTTTCTGTGCCTACTCTGTCTTTATCCCTCACCACCGCTATGACTCTTTGAAGTTGACTCTATGTATTTTGTATTTTGCTATGTAGCATAGGTGATGGGGGGAGTCTGGGATTCAAGTGCTCTTGTGGGATGAATCCTGAGCTCTTAAGCAGTAAAGAGATGAGGTGTGATACAACATGATGGTTCCAGAACAACTAATAATGTTCTGTGTATAATTAGACAGCAGACTGCCATGATTCTCGAAAAATTAATAACCATCTGTAAAACTGCAATTATTTTTCTTTTCGATGGGCTGTAACACCAAAAGACAGGATGTGGAGGAAAGCAGAAGTATTGGCACAGAAAGTCCATAATTAAGTATTTTTCTACCAACCCATAATAGCTTGGGTGCTAACTATTCCAATACGCTTAGATAACTATGTGAAACATTGGTGCTACTCTTTTCCTTTTTCTTGCCAGGTAATATTCAGAGAGTAGCTTTTTTTAAATAGACAAGTCAAATTAATAAGGATTTTCTCTATAATATTCCTTGTTGGGGCTGGGGATATAGCTCAATTGGTAGAGTGCTTGCCTTGCATGCACAAGGCCCTGAGTTCAATCCCCAGCACCAAAATATATATATACATATATATATTTTTCCTTGCTGATACCATTATCAATGCATTTACTAAATAAGTACTTGCCCCCACTAACTTTATAGCCTGAGACAAACAGATGAGGATAGACTCAAATAGGAACAAAGCACCTTCTAAAATTAGGATTAACCTGCCTTCGGTGATATTTGTTACCCACAGATGAGTAAAAGGACATGTTGACTAAACTGCTCACACATAGGTGGGAATGTTAGGATGCAGAGTAGGACTCTCTGAATATGTCAACTCCCCTATTTCACCAATGTAGATAGTGATGTAAGCTTTTTGAAAATAGGAAATGAATCTTTAGGGTTTTTTAATATTCCCATGGCATATTTAGGACAAAGTGATGAAACACATGTAGGTTGGATTGTTCTTTTCTTTTTTTTTGGTACTGGAGATTGAACTCAGGGGCCTTCGACCACTGAGCCACATCCCCAGCCCTATTTTGTGTTTTATGTAGAAACAAGGTCTCACTGAGTTGCTTAGTGCCTCATCCTTGCTGAGGCTGCCTTTGAACTCACAATTCTCCTGTCTCAGCCTCCCTAAATGCTGGGATTACAGGCTTGCGCCATTGTGCCCTGCTTGGATTATTTTTATTTTGGTAAATTAATCCCCAGAAATCCCTAGGGAATTCCAATTATGGAATAGAAGGCAGGCATTGCTGGATTCTACCAGAAACCTCTGCCAAGGGGATTCTGGTATCTTTCTCTCTGGTGCAGACTCAAGGAGCATGTCAGATCTCACAAGCATGAAGGAGAAAAGTTTTCTGTACCCCGACATCTCAAAGTGGTGGGCCAGATAGAGCACCTAGTGATCACAGTGGGGTCCCTTCGCCTGGACTGCCCAGCAGCTGTGGTCGGTGAGTAAAACTGGGAACTGGACCTAAGGACTCTAAATGTAAACCCTCATGAGAGCTCATGCCTGTACATACTGACTTTCAAAATCCTATTTTCTCATTTTTCTATGCTATAGACCTTGTTCCAGTTTTGTCCTCTGAAGAATTAGATAGGCCCAAGCTAATTTAAGACATGCTAAGAATCAATCAGAAAAACAACTGTGGAACTCAGACTTAAAAATCATGGAACAAACATTTTTGTGTGCAGGTGAAAATATCCCAAGAGCTTTCCATGGTGGCACAAAGCAAGATCCTCTTACTTTTTCCATAAATCCCTTGGTAATTTCCCATCTACCTCCTACAGTACTCCTCTCATGCATTCTCTACTAAACTGTTCTTGTTTTTTACTACAGGCCTGTCTTTTAGAGTGAAAAAGACTTGCATTTAAATCTTGGCTCCATCCCTTTTTTTTAATGAAAAGCATAATCCATTTAATAAGAGAAAAATACAGATTCTCTTTGGGGACTATACCTTACTCACAGCTAACCGCATGCATAAGACCCACATACATACAGTTCCTGAAATCCATCGCTTTTTAACTATAATGATCTGAGAAAATTACTTAATAATAGATGCCTAACAGATGTTCATTAGCTGGCTGGCTGGAAGGAATGAAGGATGAAATGAACCTAATGATGATCGGACTGGCTTCTAAGCCATCAAGGAAATGGCTGAATCTTACTTTTGTTTTGTTTTCTTTTGATTAGAGGACAATGAGAAAAACTTGTCTCTTGGTCTCCAAACTCTCCGATCCCTGAAGGTAGGATTGACTCCACTTTCCCTCTTGATGTTTCCTCATTGAGGCAGGGATCCTTTTGTATGGGAACCCCATTGTGGGGTCATTGAAAAGGGCTGGGATGTAGCTTAGTGGTAAAGCACCCCCTGGGTTCAATCCTCAATATCAAAACAATGAAGTGACCAGTGATTCTCCTTTGTTTTCAGTGTATCATAAACTTGGATAAGCACCGGCTGATCATGGGGAAGACAGACAAGGAAGAAATCCCTTTTGTGGAGACAGTTTCTTTGAATGAAGACAAGTAAGTGTCCAAATTGGCCAAGTAAAGTCAACCCCATTTGTCATGAGTTGAGGGGATTCTCTGACAGTATATGGGGTTACATTCTGCCTTTAGCTTTCAGTCATACCCCAAGCCAACCACTTCCCACCCCCATAGTTCACCATTCCATAAAACTCCGTAGCCCATTCTTCAGAATGAGCAGTGATAAAACCATACAAAGTAGGGAAAATGGGGAACTTTAAACAAAAGTTTGATTTGCCTTCAGTCTTTTTGAAATTTGGTATCATTTTTTTGTTTCTTTCTCATTTCAGCACTTCAGAAGCATAACTACAGCCTGTAGCATGTCTGCACGTGTGCACACACACCAGGTTGACAGATTGAGAAAACTGGGTTTGAACCAAATGCTATAGCAACTTGCTGTGGACCAAGTCCTTCCCTCCAATAGATGCTCCAGGAGCTCCTCCCCACTCATACCTTTATAGACTACTGTCTGTGCTTAGAGATCTTGTCTGGTTACAGCCATTGTTTTTACTTCTTTGATCACTTAATTTATAGACCCTTTTTGACACTGCCAGGTCTCCCTTGTGGCCTATTTCTCTGCTTTCCCAAGAAATTAGTTAAGTGTAGGGGCTGCCAGGTTCTATTTCTCCATAGATACACTTGCTTTTCCTATAACTAAATGTGTAATAAACAGGAATCTGACTTTTAACTCCTTTCAGCTTTTTCAAAGAGGTATAGGAAACCTATGTCTTGGAATTAGAATCTCTTCTAATTAGTTCTTTGATTTATCAAGTATAAATTTATCTTAAAGAGCACAGATAAGTCATCTAGTCCAAACCTTTTATTTAAAGGTCCAGAGAGGCAAGTAAATTATCTAAACTTGTATTTTAATTTTTAAGTCAGTGACGGAGGGGACCTAAAATGTAAACCTGATTTCTAAGCTAAAGCTCCTGTGCTGAATCATTTGTTTTCAAGCCTTAACAGAAAAGCAAAGAGGTGAGAGTGTGTAAAAAAAAAAAAAAAAAAGGCAGGGGAGGAGGAAATGTGCTTTGGAGATGGATTCCAAGAGGATCTGAGTGGCCTTCCTTCCTCAGTGCCAAGCCCACTAAAGGTCCCTACCCTAAACTGTCACATGTAGGCCCTTATCTTGGTGTCCAAAAACTGAAGATACAAAAATGAAATAGTCTTTTACTGAAAACTTCTTGAACAGGAGGAAGGGAAAGAAACCACAGACACAGGAATATTAATCCCTCTCTGAGATATAATTAAAGGCTTCAGTGAATAAATAGGGGCATCACTGAGACATCGATTGTCTCCAAGATCCAGTCAGTATTTCCATCTAGCTTGACTAAGACTAAAGTAGTTGGAAATAGGGGTAAGGAAAAGAAATGAAAAAAAAAAATCCAGAGCAGGGTCAGAATAGAAGGAAGCAGACTGAGTAGAATCAACTGGCAGGGAGGCCTACTGGGGGAAGCCTTTTAGGATGGTGGTAAGGAGTAGAACTGCCAGGCAGGGAACTAAAGCTTGGGGAAGTTCTCAGCTCTGTCCTCTTGAAAGCAGCAAAGCAGTGGGTAGATAAGAACAACCTTTTATAACTGCACAGTTTTCACTGACTCCTCTCAAAGAGTTGAGGAGATCATGAAGGTAGGGCTTGCAACTTTTTTTGTTATGGTGTCAGCTTAGGCATAAACATACCTATAAAGGAATCCCCCCTTCAGTTCAGTAATAAAAGTGGTGTTTGGACAAGTCAGGAAAAATAGCCGGTTGTAAGTATCCCTTTAAGATATTTCCAAGGTCTACCCTTGGTTTACAGCAGTAGTTCACACAGTGTTTCATGGATCCCACTTTGAACCTTGCCAAGCACCACCAACTATTTTGTCTAGTGTTTAGTTCCTGCCCCTACCAAACAACTCTTTGGAACCTGAATATTTTTGTCTTCACAGAAGCTCCCTAAAGATTAGGAACTTAGCCAGGCATGGTGGCACATGCCTGTAATCCC
The DNA here is from genome assembly GCA_004024805.1 of Geosciurus inauris. NCBI lineage: Eukaryota > Metazoa > Chordata > Mammalia > Rodentia > Sciuridae > Geosciurus > Geosciurus inauris. Next base: position 19,033 of record PVHX01009150.1, read on the forward strand.
AGCACTTTGGGAGGCTGAGACAGGAGAATCTTGAGTTCATAGCCAGCCTCAGCAATAGCGAGGGGCAGAGCAGCTCAGTGAGACCCTGTCTCTACATAAAAACACAAAATAGGGGTGAGGATGTGGCTCAGTGATCGAGTACCCCTGAGTTCAATCCCCAGTACCAAAAAAAAGATTAGGAGCTTGGTGACCTCCATTTGAACAATTAGGCAGTCATTGGTCATTGTCACTGGGTCACTCCCTAGGCTTCTTTCCTGTCTGCCTCTACAAAAGAAGCCGGATGGATATCTAAGCATAGCCATAGTAGGGCAGACTAGGCTACATCTGAAGCTCAGTAGGTGAACCAAGGACTGCCAACTTCAGCCTGCCCTTCAGCTACACCCCATTCCCTTACCTAGGAGGTATTTGCTCCTTTCCACACTCCTGTCCTACCTATCATGCAATGCTTTGTCCTGCTTCTTATCCTAGGATGGAGCTGAAATATTTAACTCTATTTTCCTATGTTAAAGGTCAACTCCAAGCCTTGACTTCTGGCCACAATTGAGGCATATTGCAGGCTCCTTCTGGTTTACCCTTTTTGAATTCCCTTTAGATCAAGTGATCCAGGAATTCTCAGATTCTGCAAAGATGCAAGTGATTCAGGAACGTATAGCATTAGGGGAATGATTACATGGCATTTAATGATCCTTCTGGTCTCTGAAAATCAGTAAGATATGTTCTTGATGGAGACACCTAGAAATGCCTAAAGACAATTAGATGAAGTCTTAAAATTCATTAACTTTCTTTAAATTCTCCAAGTGGATTACTCTGATAGCTTTTATCTCCCTGAGGTTCATAAGAGAGCACTGTCAGCCAGGCATGGTGGCTCATGCTTGTAATCCCAGCACTTAGGGAGGCTGAGACAGGAGAATTGCCAGTTCAAAGCCAGCCTCAGCAACAGTGAGGTGCTAAGCAACTCAGTGAGACCCTGTCTCTACATAAAACACAAAATAGGGCCAGGGATGTGGCTCAGTGGTCGAGTACCCCTGAGTTCACTCTCCAGTACCAAAAAGAAAAAAAAAAGAGAGAGAGAGAGAGAGAGAGAGCACTGTCTACTTGGGAGGGGGCTGGCAAGGTAAGGAGGTGAGGTCATTTCTTACCAGAGTCTTAGAAAATTTGGGTGCCTCTGGGGATGTGAGAGAATGAGTGTCTACCTACATCATAGTTCTGAGGATAGGCAGGAGCAAGAACTACCAGACTTATCTCATTCCTTATTAGATGACCACCACAAATACAAGATGTTTAAAAATATTTTTATCATTTGGTATTTCTATGCCTCTTTTGAGAAATGAATATTTTTTGACTTTTCTATTGCTTTGTCCTTCACAGACCTTACCTAGTATGATTTTCTATTCCTTAGCTCAGAGTGGATTGCCTGGTATGTTAGCTGCCCTCACTCTCGTATAATAGAAATATCTTTCTAGGCTGGGCACATGGAGGAGATAAACTGGATTTCTCCCTCCTGTTGCCAGGCCTTTCTGCATTGGCACTTTATCTGCTCAGTTTTTCTGGCTGTGTTGGGTTTATTTGTGAGACTATTGTAACAATAAAGTGAAATCTTCCCTCTTTGTGCTTGTCTGACAGCTTCTGTGTTAAGACTCCCAACCAGGAAGGGGAGGCAGCCCAGTCATAGCCTAATTGCATCCATTCTCTCTTAGGGCCTTCTGAACACAAGGCTTTGTGGTTCTTGGTTCCTCCATTGCTACTAGTCCTTCGGCTCCCTCTTACTGGCTATATATCTTAGGCAAATTGGTAAATCTCACTGAGCTTGGTTTTATAGTCTATAAAACATAAATAATAATAGTACTTATAGTGTCAAATGAGATAATCCATATCCATGTACAGTGGTCATGCAAAGCTTTATATGTGAGAATAATCTTTTATGGTGGGTCAATCAGCAGTGTAGGAGAGAATACTTCTAGAAAAAAATATTAGTTCAAACAAACAGGAGAAGTTAGGGAAGGAAAAAGACTGAATGAACCTTAATATATCGTTAAAACCAACATCAAATGGCATTCCAAATAAATGCATTTTACATATGATGGAAACTTAACTCTTAAGTGTTAAAGTTTATTATTTAAACACAGTTGTTAGTCAACTAGTAACATGATTTAACTATAAACCCAGATACTCCAGTATTGACATACTCAAAGCCTGCCAGTTGCCTTGAGTAAAAACTAGGGTTGGGAAGAGGAAATTTGGTTGATTTAGTGGAGGTACTTGTTTGCCAGGGGAGAGAACTGGAGGGTAGATGGAGTGGGTACATATAATCTTCTGTACCATAAGCATGAATAATAGGAATCTAACTCTACTTTGATCTGATCTGAGGATACTGTTATGAAATGCTGAACTCCTTGTTACACTGGATGATCTTGTACCTGAGGCTGGGAGTCCTATACTGAGAGGTACCATACTGATTCTTCTCTTACTTATTCTGGAAATAGATAAAGATATGAGAACTAGGCTGGGATTGTAGCTCAGTGGTAGAGCACTTGCCTTGCATGTGTGAAGCATTGGGTTCAATTCTCAGCACCACATAAAAATAAATAAGTAAAATAAAGATATTGTGTTCATCTACAACTAAAAAAGTATTTTAAAAAAGATATGAGAATGGATTGATGCTAGAGTTAACTTTTTTTAAAAGTTGACTTTTTTATCATAACTTTATTTTTATCTATTAATTTATATGTGGTGCTGAGCATCGAACTCAGTGCCTCACCCGCAGTAGGCAAGTGCTCTACCGCTGAGCCACAACCCCAGCCCCGTAGAGTTAACTTTATGAGGAAGCAATTACCATGTTAAAGTCCTACAGAAACTGTTACCCCATATTTAAGCTCATTCTAATTTCTTTGTGGTGTACAGGAGTAACTGGGGAATAGAAAATATATTATAGCCGGGCACGGTGGTGCATGCCTGTAATCTCAGTGGTTTGGGAGGCTGAGGCAGAATCATGAATTGAAAGCCAGCCTCAGCAAAAGTGAGGCACTAAGCAACTCAGTGAGACCTTCTCTCTAATAAAATACAAAACAGGGCTGGGAATGTGGCTCAGTGGCCAAATGCCCCTGAGTTCAATCTCTGGTACCCAAAATGAAAAAAAGAAAATATATTATGATGTAGAGGTTTCATTAGGACAAATTTGAGCACAAGGGTATATGAAAGGGACCTAGTCTAAGGTCTGAGTTATAGGAGGATCCAGCTGTGAATGACCCATAAAGAGCAGAATTCTAGAAATGGCAAAGTTCAATATCAGCAGGTAAGTCATGAGGTGAAGGGTAGATAATCATATTTCTTTAATCCATTGTCCTAAATCAGGAGTTAGCCAACTTTTTCTATAAAAGTCCAGATAAATATATTTGGCTTTGTGGGTTAGTCCTCTGCAACTACTCAACTCTGCCACTGTTGAAAGGAGCCATACACACATGCAAATGAATGAAATTTGAATTTTATATAATTGTTACATATTACAATATTATGTCATCTTTAGATTTTTCTTAGCCACTTAAAAGTATAAAAATTATCCTTAGCTTGCAAACTGTATGAAAGTAAAATTGCTATAGGTTATAATTTGCTATGCTGTGTCCTAAATTATTTCATACCTTCTTTTTCTCCTCAAATTCCAATACCTGCCTCCTCATTCTCACTTTCAGGACTTTGCTTTTTACTTCATTCATGAAGTAATCAGAACACCCACCACTTCACCACATCTATTCTCTTAACAGCATCTGTATGCATATATTCAGCTTTTGTTACTGTTACCATAGTATAATACTAGATCTGTATAGCTTATTGTCTGCCCCCACACAGACAGCCTTTGTTTTGTTCACTGATGTACACTCAATATCCAGAATAGTGTTTAGCACAAAATTGCTTATCATATATTTGAATTAACACTGGCTACCAGACCTGCAGTCAGAAGTTTAGGCAATTTTTCTCCAGAGATACTGACCTCCCTTTCCAAGAGAAAAGACCTACCTATCCTGACAGTTGGAGATCTCTTGATCACCCTAAGTGGAACTTTTTCAGATTTCGATTCTATTCTATCATTTGGTTGTAACTGATTAGATTAATTTCAAAAACTACCAATGGGTTTTTGAAAAATACTGCCATGGTTCATGCAGGATGCTTAGGCAGGAGGATAGCAAGTTCAAGGCCAACCTGGGCAATTTAGTGAGACTCTCTCAAAAAATGAAAAGGACTGGAGGTGTAGCCCAGTGGTAGAGTACCCCTGGTTCAATCCCCAATACAAGGAAAAAAATGAAAAATACTTCAGTATCTCCTACTAATTGCAAGCCCTGATTGTGTACACAGAACTTTACATCACCTTTCTTTAATCCCTTACTCTTACATAAGAATAGATAGCCAGTGATCTCCAAACAACTTTTTTAACATGGTGTCTTTTTAACACCTTTATTTTGTTTGTTTATTTACATGTGGTGCTGGGGATTGAAACCAGTGCCTCATGCATGCTAGGCAAGTGCTCTGCCACTGAGCCACAACCCTAGCCCGATCTCCAGACATTTAAGAAAAGCATCCAACACAAAAGACAGAAACAAAGACTAAAAATTCAAAACAATTAAAGAAGCAAAAGAAGGGGCTGGGATTGTGGCGCAGTGGTAGCGTGCTCGCCTAGCACGCGTGAGGCACTGGGTTCGATCCTTAGCACCACATAAAAATAAAATAAAGATATGCTGTCCACCTACAACTAAAAAAATAAATAAAAATTTTTAAAAAAAAAGAAGCAAAAGAACATCAAAAATACTTTCAGAGAAATAAGATATTACATCCCCAAGTGGAACAATGCTTTTTAAAGTCATGGGGACAAAACAGGCATGGTGCAGCACACCTATAATCCCAGTGTCTTGGGAGGCTGAGGCAGAAGGATGGTGAGTTCAAAGCCAGTCTCAGCAACAGTGAGGTGGTAAGCAACTCAGAATGATATCCTGTTTTTAAATAAATACAAAATATGGCTGGGAATGTGGCTCAGTGGCCAAATGCCGCTGAGTTCAATCCCTAGTAAACTACCCCCCCACCAAAAAATAAAATGTTGCCCTGGAAGATATTATGCTAAATGAAATAAGCCAGGCAAAGAAAGACAAATACCATATGACCCACATACATGCAGAATATAAAACAACCAAATTCATAGAATGAGAGTAGAATGGTGGCTACCAGAAGCTGGGGGTTAGAAGAAATAAGGAGATGTTGGTCAAGGGTATAGTATTAGTTTAACAGAAGGAATAAGTTTTTTGAGATATACTGTACAACACAGCAACTACAGCTAGTAATATTGTATATTCTGAAATTGCCAAGTAAATTTCAAATTTTGTCACCACACAAAAAGATGTATTTTTGTGCATTTGAGATGCTGGATATAGTAATTATCTTTTTTAATCATTCCACATTGTATACATAGATCATAACATCATTTTGTACCTCAGAAATACATATAATTTGTTATTTGCAATAAAATTTAAAATTTTTAAAAATTAAAAGGAAAGGTAGACAAAGTACTTTAGTAAATTTAAAACATGCTAATAGAAATTTAAAAATTAAAAAGAAGAGTTAGAGGGTGAAAATCTTTCAGAAAAAAAAAAAAACAAAAGAGATGGAAATGGGGAAGACAGGGAAAAGTTTCCCAGAACAAAAGCTGTTCAGTAGTTGTAGAGAACAACCAGTCTGGAGTGGAAGATTACAGACTCCAGAAAGGTTGTCTCCAATTTAAAAAATAAATGGATAGGGGGGCTGGGGTTGTAGCTCAGTGGTAGAGCACTTGCCTCACACATGTGAGGCACTGGGTTCAATTCTCAGCACCACATACAAAATACATAAATAAATAAAGATTTAAAAAATAAATAAATGGATATGGGTTGGGGCTGTAGCTCAGTGGTAGAGTGCTTGCCTAGTGCTTGAGGCACTGGGTTCAATCCTCAGCACCACATTAAAAAAATAATAAATTAATAAAGATATTGTGTGTCCATCTCAACTAAAAATATATTTTAAAAAATAAATGGATAAGGGCTGAAGGTGTAGTTCAGAAGTTGAGTGCTTGCCTAGCATTCTCAAGGCCTTGGGTTCGATGTCCAGCACCTCAAAATAAATAAATAATCAGACTATCTGATGTGTTTGAATGTGTTCAGAAACTTTGGGATAGATTAATTATAGATACTTGAATGCCAGGTACCTAAGAAAATTTGGGGGCTGGGGTTATGGCGCAGTGGTAGCGTGCTCTCCTAGCATGCGTGAGGCACTGTGTTCGATCCTCAGCACCACATAAAAATAAAATAAAGATATTCTGTCCACCTACAACTAAAAAAATAAATAAAAATATTTTTAAAAAAAAGAAAAGAAAATTTGAATGGAGTAAAGGCAATGGCTAACTTCAAAGAAAGGAAATGTAATCACACTATGCTAATAAAATTAACTCTGAATAATGTATACATTTTTGTGATAAAATAAGGGTTATTCGCCTAAATAGGGTAACACAGATACATCAAGGGGTAGAGGATACAGAAACAATATGTGCTTATAAGGCTACAGAGTATAAATGCATCTTATTGCCTATAGCAAGAAGTAAAATGATAGCCCAAACTGAAAAATAACTAGTATTATAAGTGTGCTATTTAGAAATATGAAAATAAATCCCAGATGACTAAAAGATTAAAAATAATACTATCTCTAGGGAGTAGAAATTCAGAGTGTAGAGAGCTGAACTTGGTGTTTTTCCTTATAAGACCAATGATCCTATTTGATTCTTTTAAATGTAATATGTTGATAAAAATGAATATGATTAATGTATTTATTTGAAAATATTAGTAGTAAAGACATGAGGGACAGTTCTCATAAGAATTGTAGGACACTGGAAAACCAATATATTTATTGTCCCAGATGTATTTGTCCCAGATACTGAGTTAGTTCCTCTCTTAAACTAAAAAATATCTTGTGGGCTGGGGTTGTAGCTCAGAGGCACAGTGCTTGCCTAGCATGTGTGAGGCATTGGGTTCGATAAAAATAAATATTAATATGGCGATTACATGAATTAAAAATATCTTGCTAGGGGCTGGGATTGTGGCTCAGCGGTAGAGCGCTTGCCTCGCATGCGTGAGGCCCTGGGTTCGATCCTCAGCACCACATACAAAGCAATAAAATAAAGACATTGTGTCCATCTATAACTAAAAAAAAAAAAAAATATCTTGCTACTCTGGTACCGAACTGTACCAATTGTGTTGCTTTGTTATTTCAAGGGCCCAACTATCTTGTTGGCAGTGAAGGCACCAAGAGTTTGAGGAACAGAGATAATATTATGGCCCCATTCATTGTTATTTTTTTTTTTTTAAATATTTTTTTAGTTGTAGATGGACATAATGTCTTTATTTTATTGCTTTTTGTATGTGGTGCTGAGGATCGAACCCAGGGCCTCACGCATGCGAGGCAAGCGCTCTACCACTGAGCTACAATCCCAGCCCCCCCATTTGTTGTTATTAAGGTGGATATAACCAAGTGATCACATAGTGCTGCACTCTAAAATGGCTTTACAGACAACTGAAGGCAGAAAACCTCACAAAAGGGGGCTAAGTAGGAGAAAACATCCTGACAGATGCACATAAGAGGGCTCATGTAGGACATTCCCAGGGTACGCTAAGAAATAGCTGGAAAGACTGTGTGTGTCCTCCTGTATCTACTGGAGGCACAAAGGAAATCATCATCATCGATGCTGTGTAAGATTCTGTTTGTTCTCCTGGACTGCTGTGGCCTGGTCAAGTGCTGAATAAATCAGAGAGGATAAGGTGGAGGATAAGAAAGAAGGGGTCATGCAGATAGGGAATGAATAGGAAGCTGCAGATAGCTGGCATAGCCTTGGTCCCAGATATATTTGTCCCAGATACATATATTGTCACTTTTCCTAACCTTCTGACTCCCTCACTTAAATTTAGAAAAGGTTCCTCTTACTTGTCTAACCATCCCCCAGCAGGGGACTTTTCAAGGCCTCACCAAGAAGAGAGGAGCCAGACTAGGTGGAAGGGTCTGTACTGCATCTCTCAAGAGGAACAGAGTAGGAAACCTAGTTACAGGGAAACAAAGAAAAGGGCAGGGAGAAGAGTGAATAGGCTAGCCTCACTTTTAGAAAGAACAACTCCAAAGTGATTCAGGGTCTAGGAAGACCACAGATCAGAAATCTTTCCTCTCCACTGACTACTTTGGTGCCCCAGATCCAGATGCCACGTCTCAGCCTCTCACAGTCAGAAACAAATCAAGCAAGGATTCAAGTAGGTGCCTGGTATTTTTCTTTCTTTTTGTTTTTCAATTGTTTTTAGTTGTAGATGTACACAATACCTTTGTTTTTATTTTTACTTATTTTTATGTGGTGCTGAGGACCAATCACAGTGCCTTCCATGTGCCAGGCAAGTGCTCTACCACTGAGCTACAACCCCAGGCCCCTAGTATTTTTCTTTGAAACCAACTAGAGGAGTTTTTTTCATTCCCCTTTTCCCTTTCCCTGGTTCACATATTTATTGTTGTTTATCTTGGTCTTCAGGTACAAATATAGTAAGACAAGGTCCCTATGCTCCAAGAGTTCACAATATTTGGACAATGTTGGGGATATAGGAGGAAATAAGAAAACATAATTTTATCATAATGGGGTAAGTTAGGAAAGATATTTGTACCAACACAGAAGAGAGTATATTTGTCAAGGAAAGCTTTCTGGCTTAGAAGACCCCTGACCTAAAGGAAAGAGTTATTGAAATATAAGCAGGACAGAAAGAGGCAACAACCCTTCCACTTCTAATGAGTCACTTGAAATTACATTCAGTTTTTGGCAAACATGTACTTCTCTCAAACCCTCAGTTCTACCTTTCCCTCCCTGACATTCTTATTTTTACATCAGCCTGAATCTTCATTCAAGCTGTAATCAGGCAGCAATCTTATAGTCACACTCCACTAATGGCAACCACATTGTACATTCTAGAACACTTCTGCCCCCCAAAATATAAAATTTTTAGTAGCCACATTTAAGAAGTAAAAAAGTGAAATTAGTAATATATTTTATTTAACCTATTATACCCAAAACATTTAAACTTTAGTTGATTTTTTTTGGGGGGTGGGTACTGAGGATTTAACTCAGGGGCACTCGATCACTGAGCCACATCCCAGCCCTATTTTGTATTTTATTTAGAGATAGGGTCTCACGAGTTGCTTAGTGCCTCGCCGTTGCTGAGGCTGGCTTTGAACTCACGACCCTCCTGCCTCAGCCTCCTGAGCCACTGGGATTAGAGGTGTGCACCACTGTGCCCAGCAACTTTAGTCAATATTTTAAAATTAGATATTTTATATTTTTTTCATGCTGTCTTTGAAACCAGTGTATGTTTGACATTTATAACAGCTCAATTCAGACTAGCCATATTTCAAATGCTCAGTGCAGCTCTAAATTCTGTCTTGAACAGGGCAGCTGTCTGTCCAGATTGAGTGTGTGTGTGTGTGTGTGTGTGTGTGTGTGTATTTATTTATTTATTTTATTTTTATTTTTTATTTTTTGGTACCAGGGATTGAACTCAGGAGTACTCAACCACAGAGCCACATCCCCAGCCCTATTTTGTGTTTTATGTAGAGACAGGATCTCACTGAGTTGCTTAGCGCCTCACCATTGCTGAGGCTGGCTTTGAACTGGAGATTCTCCTGTCTCAGCCTCCCTAAGTGCTGGGATTACAGGCTTGCACCACCACGCCCGGCTCAGATTGAGTATATTTGATGTTTCCCCACTAAAAAAATGAAGCCAGCTGGGCATGGTGGAGAGCAGCCTGGGCAACACAGCCATCTCAAACACAGACAAAAAACAGATGATGCTCTTCTGATGGAGGCAGTAAGATATATTTCCTCTAAGCCTCTGTATCCCTATTAAGGTCTTAAAAACAATTTTGAAGGAAGAAGAGAAGTCCTATGAGGTTTCAGCCAAAAAGTGAGCACTCCATTGTCTAGATACTAGACCTAGGTAACCCTAAACCGATCCCAAATTTGCAGCTGAATCAGCTTTTAGCAATCGGATCCACCGTGCCTCACCAATACATCTGACCTAGGCTGTCTTCAGATTTCCTCTCACCAGCAGAACACTCTCTTGATAATTCACCAGTGTGGCAGTATCTTCACAGGAAGTTGATAAGAAGGCAATTAGCTCAGTTGATCTGGCTCTGGTTGGGGCTTGGTGTCACTTGCATTTGGGACCCAAAAGGACTAAACACATTTGGTGCAATAGCAGACACTTTGCATTAGTCTGGCCTAGAAGCAGCAAGAATCACATGGGAGAAAAATATTCAGAAAATTTTACCCGTTAATTAAAACATTTTCACAAACTAGAAAGGACCAATTTTTAAAAAATTTGTTCTAATTATACATGACAGTAGAATGCATTTTGACACATTGTACACAAGTGGAGCACAACTTCTCATTCCTCTGGCTATACATGGTGCAGTCACACCTGTAGTGTAATCATACGTGTATAGTAATAATGTCTGTCTCATTCTACAGTCTTTCCCATCCTCACAGCCCACCCCTCCCCTCACTCCCCTCTGTACAATCCAAAATTGCGTCATTCTTCCCTACCCACCCCATGGATCAGCATCTGCTTATCAGAGAAAACATTCAGCCTTTGATTTGGAGGGATTGGCTTATTTCAACTAGCATGATATTCTCTAGTGAAAGGGCCACTTTAAAAATCTATTTAGAGAAAAAAAGCACGGGGTATCATAGGGGCAGATTTTGAAATTCGTAGTTCGATTCCCTCAGGATGAGCAAAGACCCAAAGGCCCAGAAAAGGGAAGCGATTTGCCCAAGGTCATTCGGCAAATCCATAAAGGTTGTCATGAACCCTGCATCCCTTCCACTACCTCCGCGGTCTCCATTAACTGAAAAATACTTTAATGGGAGACACTGCCACCTCTAGGGTGCTTCTAAAGTATCTGCTGAGGATGATGTACCCTGAGGAACCAGGCCAGCGCTATCCCAGCTCTGACTTAGCGGTCAGACGCCAAGGATAGGCAGTCCTCACCGGAGCGTAGCGCCCGGATTTCCCACCTTCTGGAATCCTGGACGAAGGATGCTGTTGGGCACCCCAGCCCCGCCGCTGTAACCCACTTCCTAACGGCAGGCTGGACCGAGGCGGTCAGCCCCAAGCGGAGGCCACACCCACCAGGGCAACTAACAAAGACTGTTAGAAACCTGGCAGGCAGTGGTGTCCCGGAGGCTCATGGGAGGCAGGTGAGTACCCAAAGTGCAGAAGACGACTCCCCAACATTCCTACTGAGGTGGGGCTTCCGGGAAAAGGATGCTCGGCCAGATCCAGCTTGGTTTCCGCGCTTAGCACCCGCCTTGCCTGCGCCGGCCAGAATGAGCCTCTGCCCCAGCAATTCCTGGGGCTTCGGCTCACCCCGGCCTCCCCAGGCTGGCAACGAAGGCTCCGACGCCGCACCCCCTCGGACACCCGGAGCTTGCTGGGGTCTCCCTGAGTGAGAGAACTTTACAGTGCACCAGCAGCTCTACCGCCCCGGCTGCTTCAGCGCCCGGGAAGATATCCGAGCGCCTCAAATCTAGGCCAGGCCCAGACTGCCACTCCAGAGCGAACCCCTTCCGGCCGAGTGTTGGCCCGCCTCGCGCGGGGTTCGTGCAGCCTCCGGGACCTTCGCACGGGGAACAGTTTCCGGGGCGGATGCATTTTACAGCTGACCCGGCGCGGCAGATGACGTGAAGTCCCAGACGGAAGTGCAGGCGGAGGATCCCGAGCTGGATCCCAAGCCGGGAGTAGGTCTCCGGGCTCGGGGCTGCCGGGTGGCTGGGCTGCCATGATGGCGACCCTCTGGGGGGGTCTCCTTCGACTTGGCTCCGTGCTCAGCCTGTCCTGCCTGGCGCTTTCCATATTGCTGCTGGTGCAGCTGACAGACGCCGCCAAGGTGAGTCCCGCCCAGCCTTCGCTCCTGACAGGAGCTCCTCCCCTACCCCCGGCCTCACGGAAACTGGTTCTGCCAACCTGCTTTCTACCCCAGTTCTTTCCCAGCCCTGACAGCCGTACTCCTAGCTCCACAGCCCTTGCAGCACTCACCTTTACTCTTTACTGACTGGTAGCACTCCTGCCTTCAGCCCTGACAGCCTGTCAATCGCCACCCCCAAACCCAATCCTGACAGCTACTCTTCCACCTCTTGACATTTCCTTCTCCAGCCCGGACAGCGACCATCTCAAATTTTACCACCTTTCCAGCTCCAAGAGGCTTTAACTCTCCACCTGCTCTAGTAGCTTACCCCTACCCTCCACCAACCTCAGACCCCTTGTTCTCCAAACCATATGATAGGAAACACCTTATTTTACAGAAGTTTTTCCTATTAGGAACTAACTCCCCTGAACCCTAAACAGATTCCCTTCCTATCATGGAGACTTGTCTTTACTGGTAGCCTCCCTTAGTGGTAGGACTTACAGAGTCTCTCTCACCAGCTTAATAGTCTCATCTCCGTCTCTCCCAGGACCTCTCGGCCTCCTCCTTGCCTTTTCTCTTTCTTATAATGTAGTAGAAAAGGAATGAGACAAACGACAGGAAAGGTGAGATTGTGGCCTTTCCCCAAGTTTTATTTCTTGACGTATCTGACTCTCTCAGGCTTTAGTCTCCTGCACCTACTCTCCAGACCTGCCCTGGTCTCGCACATACTTGTACTTCCTCTTTGATGAGCTAAATCATTTTGGGGCAAAATAGGAAGAATTCACATTAGTTTGATGGGAAAACAAAAAGGCATTGCATTTTTAAAATAGGAGTTAAATCTATAATTTTTCAATTCTTTTTAGTTATACATGACAGTAGAGAACTCTGTTTAAAAGGCATTTTAAAATACCTTTAAACATGGGGACTAAGAAAGATAGATGACAGGCAGGCAGATGTTTTTGGAAAGTAATTCTTTTTGAAATTCTTTCTGACTTCCCACCAGAAACAGAGACAACAGCAAGTCTCTTGACTTTTAAAACTTTGCTGCATGTTGTTCATTATCACTTTATGTAGTATATCGTGATCATGCATGTGTCGATCTCTTCTTTCTAGGGTGTGTCCTAGGGCAGGAAACGTGCTTCATGCTTATCTGAATCCACCTCATTGAGCACAAGGTCTGGCACAGAGTAAACAATTACTAAATTGTTGCTGAGTAAGTTTATGAATAGTGAACAGCTCTGCCAGACATAGCACTTCATGCAGGAGCAATGGGCATGGTTCTCTAGAGACTAATGAGCAACAGCTTTCTCAAATTCCCCTTTGCTAAGGAAAGATCTATTCTTTCTATATATGCCTCTTGAATTGTTGTTGTTGTTGTTGTTAGTAGCTGTCCTGTCAACCAGAGATTATTAGTAAAGTTTCCTGGGAAGAGTGGAACAAGCTGATCTCAACTAGACTTAAGCTACTTCTTCTATATACTTCCTTCCTAGTTGTAGCTGAGTGCCTCAAAAATTCATTTCTTATAGGAGTCTAGCCCAGTCCATTTTATCCATGTCAGTGCCTTTCTACCAAAGGATGAAAGATAATAGGAAAAAGAATTGTGACTTTGTTTTTTTGTGATGCTAGGGATCAAACTCCAGACCTCACTATACTGAACACTTGCTCTACCACTAAGCTAAATCCCCAGCCCTTTTTAAAATTTTTATTTTTGAGACAGGGTCTTGCTGAATTACCCAGTCTAGCATTGAAGTTGTGGTCCTTCTGCCTCAGCCTCCTGGGTTGCTGAGATTACAGGCATGTGCCTCCATCCTTTTGTAATCAGCATTCATATTTATAGGAACAACTATTTGTCAATTATGTATTTTCATACTGGCGGGTAGGTGGTGATAACATTAACACAATTTGATTGTTATATGATTAAGAAGCCACAGATCATGTATTATATATTATTTCAAAATAATTTTATGTAATATATAATGATTCATTAGCTTAGCATAAAGGAAATGTGGCTTTTAAAAACTTATATCACTCAAAATTAAAATTTTAAATGATGGTTTTAGAATATCTGACAGGATGCTTAGCAAAATGAATATTTATAATTTTTAAAAATATGAATGATAAATCATAAATTATACTAAGTTTTCATTTTGGTTACAGAATTTCGAGGATGTCCGATGTAAATGTATCTGTCCTCCCTATAAAGAGAATTCTGGGCATATTTATAATAAGAACATATCCCAAAAAGATTGGTAAGTATTCTGGATAATTGAATTACCTGCCACATTTCTTTCTGTGGTTATTACTGTCGGCTCAGAATGTATATCCAATGTATCCTTTTATTCTTAAGTATTTCTTTTTTTAAGCAGAGATGTTAAATTCTTTTTTATTTGAAAAAGAGTAAGGCCAAGGGCATGATATAAACCTAAAAGAACACTATAGCCCAAACACCAAACCCTCCTTAGGGAAGGTTTTATATGTAGATGGCCCTGAGTTTTTTTTTCTTTTTTAAATATTTTTAAGTTATTGATGGACCTTTATTTTATTTATTTATTTATTTATTTATTTATTTATTTATTTATTTATTTATTTATATGTGGTGCTGAGAATCAAACCCAGTGCCTCACATATGCAAGGCAAATGCTCTACCACTGAGCCACAACCCCAGCCCCAGCAGTGAGTTTTTGTCACCTAAACTACCTACCCATTGTCACCTGCCTGTGCCCCCTTACCTTTTGGTGAGGGACCTTTTTCTCTCTCTTGCTTTTCAATGAAAGGTAAGCAAACCTTCATCTGAATTATAATTTGTACAACATCAATTTTGATAATATATTGCCACATATAAGAAGCTGTGTTTAAAAGTGTCAGAGGGGGGCTGGGGTTGTGGCTCAGTGGTAGAGTGCTTGCCTAGCATGTGTGAGGCCCTGGCTTCGATTCTCAGCACCACATATAAATAAATACTATAAAGGGCCATAGATAACTAAAAAAATATTAAAAAAAAAGTGTCAGAGGGCTCAGGAATGACTATAAATGAACTATATATATTAGTTTCCCATTTGGTATGTATAAATAGGTTAAATGTATGTAGAGATAGTGATCCTTTTCCCTTAGACAATTAGGCAGACCTATAGTGAATCCCAACTGACTCAAATTCCCCTTTGAGTCACCAGTAGCCTTCTTTGTTAATCCCAGTAGACCTTATAAATGATAGCTTTTCTACATGTGCCATGGAACAGTTGTGAAGCATATGTGTTATAGTAGGATGGATGTACTTCTTCCTGTAGAATTGTGGTGTTCATAGTTTATAACCAATGGGAGAAAATTGAGGCAATAGGAATCTAAGGAAAATAGCTCTAAATCCTAGCTATTTTCACAAGAACCTGATTTCACAGTTCAATAACCAGCAAAAGGTCTGAAAGCAAGATTAAAGTCTTTCTGTCACAATATTCCAAACTGACTTTGAAAAAGAAAAGGCTGCCTTTGAACGTACTTAGCTTCTCTGATGTCATTGTTTATTCTTCCCATGATGAATGCTTTTAGGTTCAGTCTGTTTGATGTGTTCATGAGAACTTCTTGTGAACTTCTGTGTTCCACTTTAAAAGGTTTCATATTACAAAATGATTTGGCGATATTATAGATTTTGTACCAGCAAGTTACTTTATATAATGCAAAAAAACCTCAAATAATCTTTAAGTTACTTCTATAAATTTTCCATAGATACTGAAGATTTACGATCAGTTTATTCTGTTATCAGTAAAAGAATATAAATTCAAGTTGCAAATAAACTCACTGTCAGGTGATTTATACCACTCTCATTACTAACTTTTTGTTATTCCAGGCTCAGATAGAACCATACATTGTTCATTCCTGGTTATTCGTCAAAATAGAGAGCTATGAAAATAAACAGTTGAAAACAAGGCTTGTTTGGGATTTTTCTTCCTTCCCTTCTCCCACTTTCCCTTGCTGCTTTCTTACAGTTTAGCCTTTTACTGGAATAGCTTCCCATCTGGCACTGAAATATTTAACTTGCTTTAGAAAGGCAGTCAGGTTGTCATTAACCAGGTTGTTGTAGCTTCCTGAGGGCTCCAATGTTAATATACCCAGAACATAAAAGAAATGGAGGCACAAATGTGTAGATGAAAACATTTAGGTCAGGCATGAGATTTATGGGTGTCATATACTAAGTAACCGTTGCCCATTTCTGAAATCAGGAACAGATATTTCATGCTGTAAGGGATGTAGGTGAAGTCAGGCTTTCAACCTATGTACCTATAATGACTTAGAAAGTAGTCTGGCTTGTGTTCTGGGTGTGGTTCAAAGCTGATAATATCTTCCTTTTGTCACTAGGGGGTGCTGTTGCCTAGTTCCTAAAAGCAGCTGAGCTGTGTCTAGTTCTAGCTCTGTTCCTGACTAGTTGGTTTGAACGAACCTCCCTGCTTCTTCAGCCTCATACAATTGTTGCACAGTATTCAACACCTTGTTGTTACTATAAAGTGTCCTTCAAAAGAAATGTTCAATATTTATTCAGCACTTAAATTCTCAAGTAATTCTTAGGTATTGCTGAGGTTTATGAACCTGAAATAGGAAACTTTTATGGTATTAGTTATGGAAACTAACTCTTATTTGAAATTCTACTAGCGGAGATTCAGTTTTTCATTACTATCTTTGTTAAACTTAAATTACCTGTTATGGATAACAACTTCTATCATTTATACCATTTTGTGTTTTCTTTCTGATGCCATAGTTCAGAGGTAACAGAACATAAAAAAAAAGTGCATTTTGATAGGACAAAGAGAGGGAATCAACCTAGAGCATTGAGTGTCCCCAAGAAGAATGGGTGGGGATAGGATAGGTTGTTGTAGTTGAGTTCTTGAATAGTTTGTCAGAAATATCCAAGGAAGAGTACCAAAAGGAAAAAAAATTGCTCTGCAGCTGGCAGGACAGAAAATTTTTGTCGCCTTTTGCTGAAGGTAATCAGAGTGGTAGACTCTTAATAGCTGAGAAAAGTAATAAAAGTGTGAACAGGCATATCCCACTAACAGAGCATTCATAAATGTTAACAATAGCAACTGAAAATAGATCACTACTATGTATGTGTCTTTCTGTCTTCTTAGACTATAAAATCTTACCAAAATGCTAATATTGAGAGAGGAAATTATTTCACTTTGCTGTATTGATTATTTGTTCCTTACGTTCTTTCATTGGGGAAAGTTCAATGATATTTCTGGATTTCAGGAAAGTTTTGATTAGTGCAAGTACAAAATCAAGCCAGGCTTTAGCAATATTTCATTTGTGTTTTCAGTGATTGCCTTCATGTTGTAGAGCCCATGCCTGTGCGAGGGCCTGATGTGGAAGCATACTGTCTACGCTGCGAATGCAAGTATGAGGAAAGAAGCTCTGTTACGATCAAGGTGAAATATACATGGTCTCTAGACAAGACAGAAAATTTTGAACCCCTATTCCAAAAGGGATGATGGGCTTGCTCTCTGCCTAATTGAGACGCTTTGTGGTTATTTAGGATATGTTAGATAGGTATGTGAAATGAATAGATATATTAAATGTGTTATGTTTAATCAGCATATTCCAGAAAGGTATCCTAGTTTCTCTGTTGGCCATGTATACCAAAGGCTAGTGAGACAACAGCATGATTAAGCCCTCCATTCACTAATATCCCAACCCTTTGAATAAATTTTACACACACACACACACACACACACACACACACACACACAAACACACAAACTATTCCAAAAACATTAGTTCTGAATTTTTTTTAAACATTTTTTTTTTAGTTGTTGATGGACACAATGTCTTTATTTTATTGTTTTGTATGTGGTGCTGAGGATCGAACCCAGGGCCTCACGCATGCGAGGCAAGCGCTCTACTGCTGAGCTACAATCCCAGCCCCTTAGTTCTGAATTTTAAGATTTCCCTTCTTCAATTCCTATATGAAACGGAATATACATGACTCTCATCACTATTTGGATTCTGATGAGCTCAACTACTAATATTATTATGGTTAGGACTAATGATTGTTTTCTCAAGTGTTTTTTATATGGTGCTTACCATTCCTTTCCTCAAAAAAAGCTTTGTTGTAAAGCTGGGGTGGTCAGTCATAATAAGATTTCTGCTGTGATGGACCCCACAGAAGAGTTCCTGCTCCAGCAAGGTTTAGTACTATAGAGAACTTTGTACTCTATAGTACTTTGTCTTTTAACATAGTTTTTGGATATGTAATTTATGTGCCCTAAAATTTACTCATTGTAAGTGTACAATTATATAATTTTAATAAATTTAAAGCATCTTTTTAGAATATAATTTTAAAACATTCCCATTATACCTAAAAATATACCTTTATGCTCTTTTATAGTTAATCCTCATTGCTATCCCCAGTCCCAAACAATCACTTGATCACTATTCTATTTTCTATCTGTATATATCCAAACATTTCATATAAATGGAATTGTGTAGTATATCATCTTCCATGACTACCTTTTTTCATTTAGCATAATGGTTTTTGTTTTTATAAGTTGTAGCTTGTATCAGTACTTCATTCTATTTTATTGCTAAATAATGTTCCATTTTATTTTTTATTATTTTTGTATTTTATTTTGAGACAAGGTCTTACTAAGTTGCTTAGAGACTTGCTAAGTTGCAGAGGCTGGCTTTGAATTTGCGATCCTCCTGCCTCAGCCTCCCAAGCCACTGAGATTACAGGCTGGTGCCACTATGCCCACCCTAGTGTTCCATTTTATGAATATCCATTCCTCAATTGATGAATGTTTGGATTATTTCCAGATTTATACTGTTAAGACTATCTATGCACATGTCTTTATGTGGATATATATTTCTCTTTCTCTTGGGTAAATTCCAGAGTGGTAAGCTTATGTGTAATTTAATAGTCAACCAGATTGTTTTCCAAAGTGGTTGTACCATTTTACCAGCAGTGTATGAGGATTCTGTTTCTCCACATCCTTGTCAACAATTGCTATTGTCTATTCTATTTTATTGTAGGCATCCTAGTGTGTGTGTCATGCTATACATCAGCACACAAATTAATATCCCAAGAAAATCAGTGGCCTAAAAAGTGTTTCTGTAGACTTAAATTGGTCGAAAAGAGTATCCTGTTGAAATTCACCTGAACTACATTTTCTGTTAGAATTCCTTTAAATTGTTTTGGCAAACCTAGGACACTACATTCGGGTGAAAAAAGAAAACTGCTGTGTTAGCAATGGTGACAAATGATTAGTAGTAAAGGAAGATGGAGTTTTGAAGATTCATAAAAAGATCTCAAAGCCAATGCTTTTTCTCTTCTTTTATCTTAAATAGTACTTTGGGAAGATTTGAGTTTGTTTCTTACTAGAATCTAGTTGGCATAGAAATCCTATATGCTTGGTAGATAAATCAGTCTTCACTATGGCTTTATCATAATAAAATTCTGATTTCTTGGCTTGATTAGAGATGTAACTTATTTTCAATTTTGTTTAGGTTACCATTATAATTTATCTCTCTATTTTGGGCCTTCTACTTCTATACATGGTATATCTTACCCTGATTGAGCCTATACTGAAGAGGCGCCTCTTTGGACACTCACAGTTGATACAGAGCGATGATGATGTTGGGGTAAGTTTCTAGCCTACCTTAGCTGCTCATAGCCAGTGTCTGTCCTCATCTGATATAAAGTGAAAATAAATAAATAGGCCAGGTACAGTGGCACACTCCTGTAGTCCCAGCAGCTTGGGAAGCTGAGACAGGAGGATCACAGGTTTGATGCCAGCCTCAGCAACTTAGAAAGGCCCTAAGCAACTTAGGGAGACCCTGTCTCAAAAGGAAAAAATTTAAAGGGCTAGGGATGTAGGTCAGTGGTAAAGTAGCACAAAAAAAAGAGAAAGCATTGTACATGGAACACATCCTCAATCTGAGACACTAAAGAGAGTTCTAATTTTAGTGTCTCTATGAGGAAACTGTTCTATAAAGCCATAATGTGTCAGTTTAAAATGATGATCCATGCCCTGTTTACCTTGAGAAAAGCATCTGAGATAGTTTTCTTCCCAAGCTCCTGCTAGGAAAAGTGTTCAGAACACTTTTCCTATCAGTATCACCAAATATTTTAGAAGGCAAAGAGAATTTGCTGAAGGAAACCATGAAGACCACAGTATTCTTTTCTTATTGAAGTACAAATTGATGACTTTCTGAGGTTTTATGTTTTCCTCCTGCTTAAAAAAATTTCTGATTTTTTTCTTTAGCTCTGAAAAAATAAGGATCACTCTAGATCTTCCTTCTGTTTTTAAAACACATTTATATTTGTACATGTAGTTGGTATAATCAATATATAAATCATTGCATGGTCTCCTTTTCATTTTAACATTACTTAATTCAAAAATATCTAGATATTGACTTTGTCCATAAGCTTGATATTCAGCATGGTTTGGAGAATTGTATTGTTTGATTTATCATTATCCTGTTTGGGATTATTTTTTTAATTTTCCACTATTTAATTATTACATATAACTAGAAATTACTTTTTCAGGCTTGGGTTGTGGTTCAGTGTTAGAGCGCTTGTCTCGAATGCGTGGGGCACTGGATTCGATTCTCAGCACCACATAAATAAATAAAATAAAGATATTGTGTCCATATAACACCAAAAATTAAAAAAAGAAAAATGTTTTAAAAAAGAAATAGGAATGGTGGCAGTGTAATCCCAGCTACTTGGGAAGCTGAAGTGGGAGGATTGCAAGTTTGAGACCAGCCTCAACAATGGTCTCAAAAATAAATAAATAAAATAAACAAACAAATGGGCTGGGGATATGTAGCTCAGTGGTAGAGTGCCCTGGATTCGCTCTCCAGTACTATAAAACAAACAAACAAAACAACAACAACAAAATTACTTTTTCTATTGAAATATTTTATTGGACTATGTTCCTGAAAGGGTATAAAATTAATTGGAGTTTTAAGAATCAGTTCTAAAAGCCAAACCCAGAGTGAGCTTGCCAACCCAGTCAGGAGTTCTTTCACTCTGGAAAGCCTTTCTGGACCTGTTGGTAAAAGCTAGGAAAGGAGACCCTGGCTGGATGACTTGAGTTGTAACTATAAACAGCCTGCTTTTTGATCAACAAACTGTTGTTTCATGAATATTAATTACAAATACTCAACTTATTTGGGCAAGATTTATTATTATTTTTTTTTTTGGCAAGAATTTTCATGGAAGCACTTCTCTTTACCCTTCTTTTTCTCTTGCTGTTTTTATTAATTCAACCAACACAAATTAGTTAAATATTCTGTATTAAGTACTGTTCTGGTTACTAGGGATAAAGAGATGAATAAAACAGAAAAGACATGTAAATGAAATGACTATAGTGTGTTCTCCATTTTATTTATTTATTTATTTATTTATTTTTTAAATTTTTTTTTTAGTTGTAGATGGACACGATGTCTTTATTTTATTGCTTTGTATGTGGTGCTAAGGATCGAACCCAGGGCCTCACGCATGCGAGGCAAGCGCTCTACCGCTGAGCTACAATCCCAGCTCCTCCATTTTATTTTTAATCATATAAGAAACGCATATTTATTTTAAAAGAATTCCAGGAGGGGACCAACAGGCTGGGATAAGAGTTAAGACTAGAGATCTGATATGGTCAAAACCTAGGCATAGTTATGGAACTAATGCAGGGAGAACTAGAAAGACAGATGTTGTATATTAGAAACATTAGAGTCTCAAATACTATTTCCATGTTAATTTTCATTTATATGTTCAGAGTTTCTCAACTCTGACACTTTAGACATTTAGGGTCAAATAATTCTTTGTTGTGAAGGGCTGTCCCGTTCATTGTGAGATATTCAGCAGCATCCCTAACTTCTGTCCACTAGATGCTAGAAGATTAGTGCTGCCTGATTGCCATCCTAGTCATGGCAATCAAAAATGTCCACAGACATTGCTAAATGTCCCTGGTTAGGGAGCAAAATCACACCCACTTAAGAACTGTGACATATGACAATGTTGTATGCCAAAGACCACATAAACCATTCTCATTTTAGGCACATAGTTTGAAAATCTGACTTTACCTACATCCTTTACAATATTAAATTTCTGGTCCTGATTGCATAAATTGGCAATATTAATATAATATACACAGAACATAAATAGATGCACAAATGTATAGATAAAGACATGTAGGTCAGGCATTTGATTGATGGGGTCAAATGCTCATTAACTGTTTTATCTACCAGTGATTGATTCTGCCTGTGACTTGACCGTTGGAGAACATTGTCACTGAGAGGCCTAGCTAACCCTTGGATACCTCTTAAACTAATTATGGACAGGGATAGGTTTTCTGACCAAAGCTAGGAATTTATGACATAAATTTAAATTCCTACAGTTGTTAGTTATCCAAGATGTGAGTTCTTCCTTATTTATATACTTTTAAAAATGCTTTTTAAAAATTCTTAGTTTTCATTTTTGTTCAATGTAAAACATTTTAAAGCAAATAAAAGTACAAATAGCTAAGAAGCTCATTGCAAGTAGTCATAATATTTACTGTATTATATATCCATGACACATCATCACTATTATCAAAGCATTACATTAAAACATGTTTTGTATTCATTGTAATTTTATCAGGTGTAAAAAGAACAAACATAGGAAAAGGATAAATCTCCTGTATTTGCATTCTCCCAGCATCCATGACCATGAGCAGCTAGTTCAATCTTGTTCTGATAGGTGGAGTGCAGAACAAAAGGATTAGCTGGTTTGTTTAGTCTTTTGAATATGTTCCTTAAGAAGATTTTTCTCCCCTTACCTTGAAGAATAGAAAACATGACTGTGAAACTGCAAGGTGCTCTTCTATAAAGTACATCCTTTTTCCCAGCCTTGTTTATGTTAAAACAAGCCAATGGTAATAATATTTGATATACAAGTTCATTGAAACACCATATTCCTATAGTGTCATTTTAATCTACCTGAATAAAATCTGTGTATTGAGAAGATCTGACACCAGCAGGCAAGCTAAATTTTAGTGTTTATACTAATTTGTTAAATGACCTTGGGTGAGTTTATTTCCGTATGGGGAATCAAGTAGACCTACAAGTTTAGTCTTCCTCTACGTTTACCTTCTTTCTAAAAACTTTAAAAATTTTTGGACTTGATAGGATTGTCTTTTTTTTTTTTAAAGGATTTTTTTTAAACATTTTTTTTAGTTGTAGATGGACGCAATATCTTTATTTTATTTATTTATTTTTTATGTGGTGCTGAGAATCAAACCCAGTGACTCACGCATGCGAGGCAAGCACTCTACCACTGAGCCACAACCCCAGCCCTAGGATTGTCTTTATTTTCATTTGTAATGTTAAAAATAAAAATTAAATGAGCCAGGTGCGATGGCACACACCTGTAATCCCAGCACTTTGGGAGGCTGAGACAGGAGAATCTCAAGTTCAAAGCCAGCCTCAGTAATGGCGAGGTGCTAAGCAACACAGTAAGACTGTCTCTATATAAAACGCAAAAAATAGGGCTGGGGATGTGGCTCAGTGGTCGAGTACCCCTGAGTTCAATTCCTGATACCAAAAAAAAAAAAAAAAAGGGGGGGGGTGGATTTGTATAAGCTATTACCATTAAGTGAAAAGTTGATGATATCTGGATAAAGAAGGCAAGGAAAGATTATTTATAGAAAACTCTTTGAGCGTGTAGACATGGTTTAAGTGTTGTGCCATGAAAATAAGACCAGGTATTGTAACACCATAGTTAGAGTGTATATATATAGTTATGTGGTTATGTATAGCTTTTCAGATATTTGCTGACTCCTGCCCTAGATATATAATCTAGCTTTTTTTAGACATGCATAGCAGAACAATGTAGTTTCTTTCCTAGAGGGAAAACTTAGTTTAAGAGGTCTGAATTGTGACTTGCATCTTGTGTTGGAATATTTAGAAACTTTGCTAATAGGAGTTTCAGGAAAAAGAGATCAAGGAAAAGGCAAAACAAAAACAATAAATTACTATTGAATTTTTTTGTCATTTAGGCAGCTGTGTTTATATCTCATAGGTAGATTAACATGGTGGTTTCCTGTGTAATGACTACAAACATCCAGTTGCATTAGTTTACTTTGACTAGGAGAGTTTGTTTTTCTGCAGATTCCAGGGTAACCCTTCAACAGCTCTTTCTTAAGACAGCAACTAACATGGAAGCCATTGGGTGCTCAGGAATGAAAAATTCAAACCTTTGTAGAATAGAGATGCTGAAGTAAATCAATCCTCATTATTCTTGGAAATCAAAAGAAATCATAGCACTTGATTTCTTTTCATTACAGAGTAGAGAAGGGAAAAGTGAGAAAACTTTTGAAAACTACCCATTTAGTTTATGTTAAGGGTACAAGGAGGTATTAAAACCAACCAAGATAAGATCCTGTCAACTTATCTGCCTGGCAAATGTGGCCCCCAGCTGGCAAATAAATTAATTTTAATATAATGGGAGTTGGGAAATTTAAAGACATATTTCTTCTGCCACAGATTATTTATATAGTATTGATTAAAGCAAGGAAAGCCCTTCTTTCTATGTAACATGGAGATATGGACATGAAAATAGACTCTCTTTGCCTTCCTAATCAAGGAAGACTTCTCTTTAATAAGAATGACCAATGTATTTATTTTGGTCTCTGCTTCTTAAGGGAAATATCTTTGGAAATAATGACCCATGCAAATATCCTTCTCACTTATATCTCCTAAACCACCTACTTCCATAGATTCCATCCTACTTCTGATAGTTGAGTATATAAAAGTGTATAGTTACACAGCTCTAATGTGTACAGCTTTGCACTAGGTCTGGGATTCTGTTTGAAAAGTTCACCTGTTCCCATCTCTGGCTGGCTACCTGCTGTTTTGTGTATGTTTTACACTGATCTTGCCATCTCTGATGTTCTCCATCTGTACTTTCAGGATCACCAGCCTTTTGCAAATGCCCATGATGTGCTGGCTCGCTCCCGCAGTCGAGCCAATGTTCTGAACAAGGTGGAGTATGCCCAGCAGCGCTGGAAGCTTCAAGTACAAGAACAGCGAAAATCTGTCTTTGACCGACATGTTGTCCTCAGCTAATTGGAAATCAAATGCAAGGTAACTAGAAAGACACAAGGCAGACAACTGAAAAGAATTGACTGAGTTTTCCTGGGTTTTGTTTTAATACCCTGTTGTTTTCATCAACTCTTACTGGAAGACTCAAAATTGGAAGCAAAAACATGCTTAGTATTTTTTTTCTGGTTAACATATTAATGGAGACATTTTTAAAAGCACACAGTTCGGAGTCAGTCAATAAGCCTTTTCCTACTTTAACTTTTACTAATAAAATTAAATCTGCCTATAAATTATCTTGAAGTCCTTTACCTAGAATAAGCACTCTCTTTTTCACCATATATTTTTAACTTGATTTTCAAGATAATTTTCAGGTGTTTTTTGTTTTTGTTATTGTTTTTGTTTTTTTGGTGGGAGAGGGGAGGGATATGTGGGAAGTGCTTGACACAACTTTTCTCAAGTTACTTTACAAACGAACTTTTGTAAATAGGCCTTGCCTTCTATTTTCAAATTTCATGAATATTTTCCAGTGTAGTTGGCCTCATCAAAGTGCTGACTACCCATTTGACTTTTGCACTGACTATATTAATCTTGGTATTTGGTTGGCCTGTGGCTTCATTTTATGGTAAATTGGATCTGAAATGCCTGGCAGCTCTTCACAAAAAATGCAGATTTTCTTCCTGTACTGTGATGTCTGATGCAATGCATCCTAGAACAAACTGGCCATTTGCTAGTTTATTCTAATGACTAAACATAGTCTTGGTGTGTGTGGTCTTCCTCATATTCTCCTAGTATTTTTAAGGACAAATCCTAAGGACTTGGACACTTGCAATAAAGAATTTATCTTTTAAACCCAAGACTCCCTGGATTGATGACATACTGGTCAGCATTTCCGGTCAGTTGAGAGGCCGCAGTTTGAGCTCTAATGTGTGCAGCTTTGAACTAGGACTGGAATTCTGGGTGCCTCTCTGAAAAGTATAACAGTTATTGGATAACTGGTTTTTTTCTTCCTATGTCCTCTTTGGAATGTAACAATAAAAATAATTTTTGAAATACCTATCAGCATGTCTATGTTCTCAAAGTTTCTTCTCTTCCCTGTTTACTGTATGATTAGCTTGAAGATACAAAAACATTTTGTACCCTGTTGTAAGACAGGTTTTGTTGTTGTTGTTGTTGTTGTTTTTGGTACTGGAGATTGAACCCAGGGGCACTTGACCACTGAGCCACATCCCCAGCCCTATTTTGTGTTTTATGTAGAGACAGGGTCTCACTGAGTGGCTTAGCACCTCGCCATTGCTGAGGCTGGCTTTGAACTTGTGATTCTCCTGTCTCAGCCTCCCTAAGTGCTGGGATTACAGGCTTGCGCCACCACACCCAGCGTAAGACAGTTTTATACCAATCTAATCATAAAACATTGGCACTAAATTAGCTGTATATGCATGTGCAGAAAGAATGTATGGATTCTTAGGTGAGTCTCTGAAAAGTATACAAATATTCTGATAATTTGGAAAGATTTAAAAATTCCTTAAGGAGTGCTT
Organism: Geosciurus inauris; assembly: GCA_004024805.1. Taxonomy (NCBI): domain Eukaryota; kingdom Metazoa; phylum Chordata; class Mammalia; order Rodentia; family Sciuridae; genus Geosciurus; species Geosciurus inauris. The sequence goes on from PVHX01009150.1 coordinate 45,617, forward strand.
ATTCTAAGAAGTTCTTAACAAAAATTATATTAGAATTGAATTATGTTAAAATCACAAGGATGAGGTTTTAGGAGTTATTAATAATTTTGTTGTTGTTTAGTGTTTTTTAACACCCAAAAATCTAATCTAAAATTGATTTTATTGTTCACATTTAAAAAAAAATAGGTTCAACCATAACTGAGTGGGATTTATCCCAGGCATGCAAGACTAGTTCAACATTTGAAAATAATATAATCTGTCACTTCTTTTTTTTTTTTTTTGGTACTGGAGATTGAACTCAGGGGCACTTGACCATTGAGCCACATCCCCAGCCCTATTTTTTGTGTGTGTTTTATGTAGAGACAGGGTTTCACCGAGTTGCTTAGCGCCTCACCGTTGCTGAGGCTGGCTTCAAACTCACGATTCTCCTGTCTCAGCCTCCCTAAGTGCTGGGATTACAGGCTTGCACCACCGCGCCCAGCTTATTCTGTCACTTCTAAAGAAGAAAATCAGATGATCATATCAGTGGACACAGAAAAAGAAATGGACAAAATCAAACACCCATTCATAATAAAAACTCTCTTCAGGCACAGTGGCACATGTCTGTAATCCCAGCAACTTGGGAGACTGAGGCAGGAGGATCGAAAGTTTGAGGCCAGTCTGGGCACTTTAGTGAGTCCCTGTCTGAAAATAAAAAGGGATGAGGATGTAGCTAAGAGCACCCCTGGATTCAATCTCCAATACCACAACCAAACTAGGAAGAGAGATGAACTTCCTAAACCAGATAAAGAATGTATACAAAGCCGGGTGCGGTGGCGCAAGCCTGTAATCCCAGCATTTAGGGAGGCTGAGACAGGAGAATCACGAGTTCAAAGCCAACCTCAGCAACGGCGAGGCGCTAAGCAACTCAGTGAGACCCTGTCTCTACATAAAACACAAAATAGGGCTGGGGATGTGGCTCAGTGGTCAAGTGCCCCTGGGTTCAATCTCCAGTACCAAAAAAAAAAAAAGAATGTATACCAAAAAAAAAAGTACAACATTGTATTTAATAATGAGAAACTAGAGGCTGGGGTTGTGGTTCAGTGGTAGAGTGCTCCCCTCTCACGTGTGAAGCACTGGGTTTGATCTTCAGCACCACAAAAATAAATAAAGATATTGTGTCCATTTACAACTAAAAAAAATATATTTAAAAAAAATAATGAGAAACTAGAAGCTTTCCCACCAAGAACAAGAACAAAGCAAGGATGTCATTTCTTACCGTTTGTTTTCAACATTATACTGGAAGTCCTAGCTACTGCATTAACATGAAAAAAAAAATAAAAGTTATATTTGAAAATGAAGAAATAAAATTGTCTTTGTAGAAACCCCCAAAGAATCAACAATAACAAAAAATCTCCTGGAACTAATAAATGATCATAGTAAGGTTGCAGGATACAAGGCTAATAATATACAAAAGTCAATGGCTTTGCTATATACAAACAATGAACTAGAGGAATTTGAAATTAAAAACAAGACCATTTAGCACTCCTAAAAATGGCATTTTAAGTATAACACCAACAAAATATGCATAAGATTTAGGAGAGAAATTATAAAGCCTTGATAAAGAAGTCAAAGAATTGGATAAGTGAAGGGATATTTCATACTTAGTGATAGTAAGGCCTGGTATTGTCTGTAAGTGTCTGTTCTTGCCAACTTGACCTGTAGATTCAATGTAATCCCAATCAAGATCCCAGAAAGTTATTTTGTGGATATTGACAAACTGATTCTAAAGTTTATTTGGAAAGGTAAATGACCCAGAAAAGCCACAGAATATTAAAGGAGACTACAAAGTCTGAAGACTGACACCACTTAACTTCAAGACTTACTATAAAGCTACAGTAATCAAGACGGTATGGTATTGACATAAAAGTAGATGAACAGATCAATGACAGAATAGAGTCCAGAAACAGACCCACATAAGTATAGTCAATTGACCTTTTGCAAAGGAGTAAAAGCAATCCAATGGAGAACAGATAATCTTTTCAACAAATGATGCCAGAACAAACAACACCTATATACAAAAAGGTAAATAATAATATAGACACAGACTTTATACTCTACCCCAAAATTAACTCAAAATGCATCATAAACCTACAAGTAAAATGCAAAAATATAAAACTTCTAGAAAATAGCCCAAGAGAAAATCTAGATGACAATGACTTCTCAGATAACACTCCAATGGCATGATCCTTGAAAGAAATAATTGTGAAGCTGAACTTCATTAAAATGTAAAACTTGCCAGGCATGGCAGTGCAGGCCTATAATCCCAGCGGCTCAGGAGGCTGAGGCAGGAGGATCATGAATTCAAAGCCAGCCTCAGCAAAAGCGAGGCACTGAGTTGAATGCTTGTTCCGCAAATAAACAAGTGCCTGCTCTGACAAAAAAAAAAGCGAGGCACTTAGCAACTCAGTGAGACCCTGTCTCTAAATAAAATACAAAGTAGGGCTGGGAATGTGGCTCTGGCTGAGTGCTCCCCTGAGTTCAATCCCTGGTACCTTCCTGCCCCCGCAAAAAAAGAAAGAAAAGGGCTGGAATGTAGCTTAGTGGTAGAGCCCCTGTGAGTTCAATCCCCTTTACTGCCAAAAAGAGAGAAATACCACTACACATCTATTAAAATGGCCAAAATGCAGAACACTAACTCCAAATACAAGGATGTAGAACAACAGGAACTCTTATTTATTGCTGGTGGTAATGCAAAAAGATACAGCAATTTTGAAGAGTTTGGTAGTTTACAAAACTATACTATATGACCAGAAATTGTGCTCTTTGTTAATTAGCCAAATGAATTGAAATCTATGTCCATATGAAAACCTGCATATGGATGTTTGTAGCAGCTTTATTTGTAATTGCCCAAACTTGGAAGAAATCAAGATGTCTTTCAATAGGTGAATGGATAAATTGTAGTACATCCACACAATGGAATATGATTCAGTACTAGAAAGAAATGAGCTTTGCAGCCATGAAAAGACATGGAAGAACCTTAAATTCTATTACTAAGTGAAAGAAGACAATCTGAAAGCCTACATACTGAATGATTCCAACTATATGACATTCTGGAAAAGACAAAACCATAGAAAGAGTAAAAAATATCAGTGGCTATAGGGGTTAAAGGGGAGGGAAAGAGGGGCTGGGATTGTAGCTCAGTGGTAGAATTCTTGCCTCGCATGTGCGAGGCACTGGGTTCGATCTTCAGCATCACATAAAAATAAAGATATTGTGTCCATCTACAACCAAAAAAATTTTTAAAAAAAGAGGAGGGAAAGATAAATGGGCAAAACACAAAGGATGTTTAAGGCAGTGAAACTATTGTGTATGATACTGTATTGGTAGACATACACCAGTACACATTTGTCAAACACATAGAATGTAAATGTAAACTATAGACTTTGAGTGATAATGAAGTACGGGTTCATCGATTGTAACAAGGTACCACAATAGTGCAGGATGTTGATAGTAAAGGAGACAGTGCATGTGTAGGGGCAGGGAGTATATGGGAACTCGGTGCTTTCTGCCCAGTTTTGCTGTGAACCTAAAACTGCTCTAAAATTAGGAAAAAAATAAAATGGGTATTTTTAAAAAGATGTGATACTGGACATGGTGGTGTGTGCTTGTAATCCCAGCAATTCAGAAGGCCGAGACAGGAGGATCCCAAGTTTTAGACTAGCCAGGACAACTTAGCAAGACCCTGTCTCAAAAGAAGAACTGAAGATGGTAGCCACACGTGGTAGTATATACCTGTAATCCCAGTGACTCCCAGTGACTCAGGAGGCTGAGGCAGGAGGATTGAAAGTTCAAGGCCAGCCTTAGCAACTTAGTGAGGCCCTTAACAACTCAGTGAAACACTGAGACCCTATTTCTAAATAAAATATAAAAAAGGCTGGAGATACGGCTCAGTGGTTAAGCACCCCTGGGTTCAATCCCCAGTACGAAAAACAAAACAAAAACTGGAGATGTATCTCAATGGTAGAGCACCCCTGGGTTCAATCCCCAAAGCAACATACGTACACACACACACACAAAGATGTAAGTTCATATTGACCCTCCTAGTTCTGGCCTAAATCTCTAAAAGAATATTGATCAATATTTGCATGTTATGAGACTAAAGATCTTTTCCATAAATAATTTTGACATAAAATCATATATCCCAGATGAATATAGAGGCACTCTTTAAACAAGAGAATTTGTTACAGGTGTCCAGTTTTGTAAGCAAACCTTTCTTTTTAGTATTGTCATGTGTTGTCATGCCTACATATTAGGTAGAAAAAAATAGCTAAACCAGAACCAAGCAGTTCTGTTTAACTGTAAGCTACTTTGCATATTGTTACTAAATGACCACCTATAAATCAGGTTAAATCTGACTCAGCCCAAAATACATCTTGAGCGACAAAACTCAGGTAAGAGATACTTCTCCAGAGTGGCCCGTAGGGGAAAATAAGAACCTGATTTTTAAGAAAATCCCTAGACACTGTTTTTAAATTATACATTTTGTCAATCTGATTATTCTTTAAATATAAATTATTACCCATGTTATGAAAGATCTAGATTTTACTGGTGCTTAAATAATGTCAAGGAGTGGGAAGTATTTGGAAGTCAGGACATACATGTTCTGGCCCCTGCTCTGATACTAGCTTTGTAAACTTAGCAACTCTTACAACCTCTGAGGGATGGGAAAAGAGGATCTCTAAGCTTTTTCCCAGCTCTAACATTCTGTAATTCAATTATATGTGCAGTGGTAGCTTTTTGTTTTTTACCTGCCAGATTTTTTTTTAATCTATGAAAACTGAAGCTTTTACAAAGTTCAGCAAAGCATCTGAAATCTCTTAGGATTTTATTATTAAAAAGAGCTCATCATTTATTTCCCAGAAGACCTCTAAGGTAGAAACCCAAGATTTTACCAAGATAGGTATTTGTTAGTTGGGCATGTATTTGTAACCATGGAACCCCAGCACTAACAATCCATGCTGCTTTCCTTTAAAATAAACTTGTACTTGATTCCTACAAACACATCTAGACTCCGCTAGGCTTCCTATCTTTGTTGCATTTTTTTTTCACTCTCTTACTCTGTTTTATGGCTAAAATCTTCTCTTTGAATGAAAGGTGATCTTATTCAGATGGTACTACATTGATTAGTGGACTTACTAGAAATGCTCAATTAAAAAAGAAAAGCTTCTTTATCAACATGTCCCCAGACCCTCTTTTTCCAAGAATTATAAAAAACCGAGAAACTTGGGCTGGGGTTGTAGCTCAGTGGTAGAGCATTTGCTTAACATGTGTGAGGCACTGGGTTCGATTCTCAGCACTGCATATAAATAAAATAAAGGTCCATTGACAGCTACAAAATAAAAATTAAAAAAAAACAAGAAACTTTTAATGACCTGTGGCATATACAAATTACTCAGATTTCATCTGGAATTAAGATGAAAGGATTTAAGATGTTATTTCCATTATGCTTCAGGGTAAAACTATACCCAAAAATATAATTTTGCATAATTAACTTTGATGATATCTGCTTTACTTTTGGGGGCACCCGTTATAGTTAATAAATTCTGGTTTGTTAGCTATAGGCAAAAATAAGAGTGTTGTCAGAAATATAGTTGTGCGTGCTTCACATCCATTTACCATCATTTTTAGCTTCTGCCATGCATGTTCATCTTGCCCTCTAGAATTCCTATCTTGGGAATTTCCTAACTAGTTTCTCTCAGCAACTTTTTGTATTTGACAGAATCTTGGCAGTTGTTAATCTTCCAGAGATTTTTGTTTTATGTTAGTTATTTGAGGTCATTTGGTCAGTAATTTGGACTCTTTCATTTCCTGTTCTTCTGTTTCAATTTTTAATTGGATCTATCCCACTTGTCTCATCCTCCCTCACTCCCTTTGTAGAAAGAGCATTTCCTGGCATTGACTCCTTTTCCGGCCTGTTTCCCCATGACTTATAACCCTCTTCACTCCTCATTCTTCCCCCCATCCCCTGCAGCCCTTTCTTGTGGTACTAGGGATTGAACCCAGAGCCTTGCACATGTTAGACAAGTGCTCTACCTCTGAGCTACACTCCCAGCCCTGCTTTAAAAAAAAAAACAAAAAAAATTTTGAGACAGGGTCTGCCTGCTTCCTAGTTAACTGGTTAAACTACAGTGCCCCTTAAAAACCTTTAGTGGCTACCATGTTATAGTTAAATGCAAAAAAGCAATAGATGTTGTAAAATGAGATGGGGACTTTTGGTGTAGCTCAGTGGTAGAGAGCTTGCCTCTCATGCACAGGCCCTGAATTTAATTCCCTAGCACTGAAGAGAAAGTAGATGGGATTATAACTGTGACTAGTAAGAGAGAGGATTTTTTTTTTTTAGTTGTAGATGAACACAATACCTTTATTTATTTTATGTGGTGCTAAGGAGCAAACCCAGTGCCCCACACGTGCAAGGCAAGCGCTCAACAGCTAAGCCACAACCCCAGCCCAAGAGAGGATTTTTGATGATGCACAAAAACAACACTAAATAATATTGAGTCATCAGTGAGAAAGTTGTTCCCATTCCAATTCTCTTTTAATCCTTGTGACCTCAAGTTATAGTCTTAGTCTGGTGCAAACATGTCTTCCACATCATTAGAATGCTTTCTAATCTCCCTCATACAAGTAATATCTAGCCAGAATTTAATATTTGTACTGCTAATTGCTATTTATTGTGAATTATACTGATTTCACATTTGCAGTGAGGATATAAAGTTTCTTTTAAAAAATAAATCCTTTTGGGCTGGGATTGTGGCTCGGTGGTAGAGCGCTTGCCTTGCATGTGGGAGGCACTGGGTTCGATCCTCAGCACCACACCACATATAAATAAATAAATAAATAAATAAATAAATAAATGTCAATCAACAATTTAAAAAATTTTTTTAAATAAAAATAAAAAATAAATCCTTTTGAGGGGTTGAAGTGCTCAGTGGTAGAGTACTTGCCTTGCATGTGGGAGGCCCTGGATTCAATCCCCAGTACTGCAATAAATAAATAGATCTGCTTGAGTAAAAAATGTTAAGTGTTTTTAAAAAATAATAAGTAATAGTACAGGTAAAACAGATGTACTGATTATCACGAACATATATGCAAATAACTGAAGTTTGGGAAACACTGAAACCACAATATTCAAATACATGTTGGAAAAATTATAAACTAGTTAATGATCATGCATCCTCACAGGCATAGTCTTAAATAACACCTGATATGCTAGGAGCAAAACCTATGATAAAAATAAGAAAGGAATCATTTGTTCTTAAATATTTACTATAAGCTTCTTTTAAGTGAGAAACTCTCCTTACACATTTAAAACACAGAACTTAATTGAGTAAAGTGCAACTATATTCAGATTTTGTGTCCCCTCCCACTGCATCCCAGGGAGCACAAGGATAAAGTATTATACCCCAAGGGGTTCCACACCAATACATTTCCTCTTCCTGAATAGGTGTACATCTATCTCATTTTTAGTTTTTCTTCCTTCCTTTTTGTTTTTTTCAGTGCTTTTCCAAATGAGCTCAGAAACTAGTCATCTAAATAGAAGTCTTTAAAACACTGACTCCTAAGAATACAAACCTTGCTCTGTTTTGAATCTGGCCAAATTAATGAACATGGTTATATTTCTAGGTTAAAGAGGAAATGACGGACAATAGAAGCTACTCTAATCTACCAGACAAATTTCCTGTCTTCTCTGATTCTGCCCACTTATCGCTGCCCAGGTCCTTCTATCTGGACCCCATGGTCACTTTCCATCTGTATCCTGAGGCCGCAGTGCCATCGTCCCCTTACTCTGAAGAGTTACCATTGCTGCCATTGTCCAGTGACTCCATGATCATGGAAAATTATGGTGAACCCTGCTCCTTCCCATTCCCAGTGCCTTATCCAAATTACAGAAGGTGTGAATACTCCTATGGGCCAGCCTTTATCCGGAAACGGAATGAGCGAGAAAGGCAACGGGTAAAGTGTGTCAATGAAGGCTATGCCCAACTGCGACATCATCTGCCAGAGGAGTATCTGGAGAAACGCCTCAGCAAAGTGGAAACCCTCAGAGCCGCAATCAAGTACATTAACTACCTGCAGTCTCTTTTGTGCCCTGATAAACCCGAGACCAAGAATAACCCTAGGAAAGGCTCCTCACTAATGGCAACCACCAGTCACCATGCTGACCCTATTTTTAGAATCGTTTGAATCAGCATTTCAAAATAGAAACAGATAATGTCACAAAATAAGATCTCTGACAGCATCCTTCAGTAGTTTTTCCTAAATGTAATTTCTGTGTGGGCAGATACTAGCTCCCATGCTAACCTATGCTGGATATTACCTGGGTTTCATATGTACTAAACATTATCTTATGTAGATGGAGAAAATGCTTTGTTCATTTCTTTTGAGAGCACTAGGAGAGCAGAATGGATTCCCCAGGGTCCTCTGTACCTCTCACCCAGCCCTTCTTACATACTTGGCCCAAATCTCAGCTGTGAGAAGCTCTCACAAAAGCAAGAAAAGTGATGAGTAACTACTCAGTGCTTGAGGTGCACTTTGCAGCTACTTGATGCTAAGTAGTCACAATGAACCTCCCTTGATTTGTCAGTTTGGTGGTTCTTATTCATTTGGTATTGACAAGAAGTCATAATGAGAAAGCATCTCAGGGTAAAAGCAAAAGTAGTTTATAAAACTTTGTAGTCCTTTGAAAAGATTTCAGACTCATCTTTTTCCTGCACATAGACTTCCTTAGGCAGCTTGGTACAGGGCTTCAGAAGGCAGACTCTGGACACTAACTGCCTCAGTTTCAAGTTTCACTCCTACTTCCATTCTAGGTCTTGGTTCTTCATCCACAGTATATGAATACTAATAGCAACACCCCATATGTTTATTATGAAGATTAACTGTGCCCGACACCACATACATATCCATAACCACTGTTTTCTATCATCATTATTATGTTTATCTTGTTTTGTCCATAGTATCACCATCCTCTAGCCCAGAAAACTTTCACCTGCCAGGCCTTTCCTTCACCCCTGGGAAGGAGAGTCCCTGCCCCATATCTTGGAGATTGCCTTCAAAATGTCTCCATTTCTACTCCCAAGGCTAGCTTTAGCACTTCCTTCCCTCTCTCTTTCTCTCTTTTTTTTTTTTTTTCAGTTGTAGATGGACACAATACCTTTATTTTATTTATTTATGTGGTGCTGAGGATCGAACCCAGTGCCCCATGCATGGAGGGCAAGCACTCTACCACTGAGCCACAACCCCAGCCCCCGCTTCCTTCCCTCTTAACTACCGGGTCCCATCTGTCACCAAGCACAGTCACACTCACTGTCTCTCACACTGTCACACTCATGAGTCTCCACTATCATGTCTCTGAAGTCTTTCCCAACTTCCATTCCCTGCCATTAGTTGTGCCTTTTTTTATACATACTTCTCCTGCAGTTCCTATCCTTTTCTTTACGCACCTATTTTCAGTATTTTCAGTAGACAGATACCAATCATATTCATTGTGTTTTCTTTGTAAAGAGCCTCAACTCAGGTAGGTGTCAATAAATATTTGTTGTTACTATTTTCCTATTCCAACCATGTCTCCTTGCATCTGAATCTTTGTTTTAACTGTCTCCTCTCTGGCCTTCTAGGCGCTGTTCCCCGCTACCCTCACTCTGATGTCATACAGAATTTCAGGTTACTTTGTTGCTCCAACTGTCTGATGACTTCTTTTTGACTATAGTGTTGTTTAAATTTATCCACTTGTTTTTCAAAGCTCGCTACAATCTGTTTCCATCCCAAATGGGATAGGACACGTAACCTGTCAAAAGCAAGCCATGGTCTTGCTAGTGTACCCTTCACTTTGCTCTTGCTTCCTACCTAATCTAGGCAGGTAGGTATCCTTTTACCCCTCCACCATTGAAATTCCACTGTGTTTTTCGGGAATCCTCTCAAAGGCAGCATTCATTGGTCTTTCTTAGACTCTAACTCTGTGTGCCAAGTAATTCAGCCTTTAAGGTATATGGGTCTGGGCTACAGTTCTTTTAACTACAAAATTATGTGTTGAGGGCAATCATCACTTAAGATACTTTGGGTTGCAAGTAAGAAAAGTCCCAATCCAGATCAGCATAACCAAGAAAGGGACTTTATCAGCTCATACAACTGAAGGACTCAACATTGTCACTAACGACCTGTTTTCTTCAGGTCTGTTTTTCTCTGGAAATAGCTTCAGTGTCCCCAAAAGGTTATCAGAATCTCTCAGAATTATATGCCTTCTTATTTGTACATAGGAGGAAAGAAAAAGTCTATAACCCAGGATTCCCAGAATAAGTCTTGAGATCCCTTCTGATTGGAGAGGAACATACCATGCCTAATGAAACCCTGGGGCCGGGAAGATGGATGTGCTGACGCACCTGGAGCTGGGAGTACAATCAGCTTCTTCTCTATGCATAGGGATCTGCAGACAGAAACAAGAACTCATGGGAGGGGAGAATGGATGTAGGGGAGACACCCACAAATTCCCTACATATTTTTTGGTGTTCTCCACTCAACATAGTGCCAGACACCATCAGTGCACAGTGACTGTGAGATGCCTCAAAACACCAGCCTTTTCCTGTGGATGTTCAAACAGGAGCAGAATCTAGACTTTTGTTCCTTTGGTCACCAGTGTCCATTCCCTGAATTCCTAGTGGTCACCACACCTCTGCTCCTCCATAGAGACCTGTGTGTTACAAACATAACCACACCCCTGCTTATTCTCTTTTAAACCATGAAAAATTCTTGGAGTCCTTGGGCCAGCCAGTGGCTTCCCTGACCCCAGCCTCCTTTCTGCTTTAGGGTGGAGGTAAATCAACAGCACTGAGTCTCCCTCCTCACATAACTCCCCTGGATCCATGGGGGCTTCCCACTGTGAGTGACTGACTCTTCTGGCAGTAGGGAAGCCCAAGTTTTGGGGAACTGGGACCACACTGGTCTTTCACTCCTCCTCTCTCTTCCCTCTCCTCAAAGAGAGAGATTGAGAATAGCCTTTCTTTCCTCTTCCTGGTCTCCCATGGCCTTCTGTTACCCTTCTGCACATGCTCAGTGCTCTCACTGGCCTACCGCATTCCCTGCAGGCTCACATCCATGGCAACCTGCTGGGCAACCAAGAGTCCGTTGGGCTGAGGCCCTGGGCCCCAACTGTCAGAAGTTACCTGAGACTGAGGCAGAGGCTGAGTTTCAAGCTGTGAGTAAGTCCCTTTGGAGTCAGAACTGTGATGGGCAGGAACGATACTAACAGGGCTCTGGTGGGCTGGAGCAGCTAGTTTGATCTTGAGCCCTCAGTGGCAGCTGTGACTCTGACCCTGAGAACTCAGCTCCAACAGGTAGCCAGATTAGAAAGAGAGTTTGTCATCGGGGTTAGGAGTTGTGAAGGGAAGAGTGGGTTTATCCCTTGGAGTCCCTGCCACTGGAGAAAGAAGGAAGAAAAAACATACTGAGCTTTATAGCCAGCTGCTTTCTGTGTCTGCAGAGGTTAAGTGAGCATCCAACCTTAAAGTTGGTTTATCTAAAACCACAGTGCCTGCTTACAACCCCTCCTGTTTCCTGAGCTGAGTTCCTGAAACAGATGATCCAAAGAACTGGGTGTTCGGGGGCGTGGAGGGGGGATGTGGACACAGCTGTCTCTGAGACAGCTAATCTGGAGGTGAGCCTGGTCCGCCCAGGCGCCCTCTGTTGGGCTGTGGGCTACAGCTCAAGTAATGCTGGTGCTTGTTCCAGGTGGTCTCTTGGAAGGCCATGCAATCCTCTGCCCAGCTCGGGATGCCTTTGCCCAAATACTGCAGTGTGGCCACAACACTGAAGGCCCCTGGCTGGAACTGTGCTGCTCCATCCTGGAATCTCTCCTTCACCTGCCCATTTGCCCTCCGAGCACCCTGCCTCCCCAGGCACCATGCTCTCACAAGGTACCAGCATCAGCAACCGTGGAGGAACTTGTGGCCTCTTTCTTTTCTCTTTGTTCTTAGTTCTAGGCAGTGCCTCATGAAGAGAGAACTTGTTTTCTGTGTAGGCTAACAGGGCTCTTTACTGTTTGGCCTGTTGTGTGGGGTAAGTCTATTACCCTGGCCTAAATGGTACTCCCAGTGACTCAGGTTGACTAGCTTTTGTCCCAACCTGGGCTTTACCTCAGTAGCTTCTTCTTCTTTTTTTTTTTTTTTGGTACTGGAGATGGAACTCAGGGGCATTCGACCACTGAGCCACATCCTCAACCCTATTTTGTGTTTTATGTAGAGACAGGGTCTCGCTGAGTTGCTTAGCACCTCGCCATTGCTGAGGCTGGCTTTCCTCAGTAACTTCTTACTCCACGGCACGTGTGAGAGAAGGGATTCAGCAATAACCAGTTCCAAACTTTCTAACTCATTTTGCCATCAACTCTAAGACTTGCTGTGGCAATGAGAATAAGAATTTCTACAACCAACAACTAAGGTGGGGTGTCCAGGTTCCTCCTCAGTATTTATCCTATATGAATTTCAGTTGTCGTCAGGGTTAGGTTTTGTGAGGAAAGAACAGACTTACCTCCAGAAGTCCCACCACTGGGGAGGAGGAAAGAGGAAACACTAACATACATTGAGTTACTTATATGCAAGGCACTTTCCATATTTATGTGCTAAGCAGTAACTGAAGTGCAGAGGTTAACTGAGCACACAGCCAAGGGGCTTATATGATAGTTGAAAATCCTCAACTGTTCAGGATTTTTCTGAATAATATCCTCAGTCAGCTGTCTAAAGTGTGACTACAAAGGCAACTTCAGCCTATAGCAGATACAAATTTTGTAAATTGCAGGAATCAGTTCCATGCTACTAAACATAGTCTGCCTAGGTTAGGAATGAACTTTAATTGCTCCCTTTCTCAATTCATCTATTTCTACCATCCTGTTTAAGTCCAAATTAAGCATCTTTGTGTTCAAAGTTGCTCACAAAACAGTTCCTTTTAAAACCCTAACCCTTAGGCAACAGCTCCCCCATAACAGCTGGCCCTACCCACCCAATTCCCCAGAACTGGCCTCTCCTGCTCCACAGTGCCTTAGTTCCTCTGTGCTACCCCTGCTCCAGCACTAACTCATTCCTCTGAGCTCCCAGTGCCAAGTGCTTTACAACTTTGCTTCTTTGGCATTGCAGTCCACACTTCCTTGCCCTCATTCTGGAATCTCATACATACATAGCCTTAGGATTTACCTCCTGGCACCCTTTTCTGGTCTCTTGTTTAGTTTCGGAACAAGCATTAATTAATTTAAATACATCAAGGATAATTATGTTTTGGTTACCTTGAAACTATTTCCAATTTAAAAATTATGGTTCCCTTCACTGTCCTTACCATCTGTCCTTCCCAAAAAATTTACCTTATTGGCTAGGGCTGTAACTCAGTGGCAGAGCACTTGCTTAGCACGTGAGGCACTGGGTTCAATCCTCAGCACCACATAAAAATAAAAACAAATAAAGGCATGTTGTCCATCTACAACTACAAAATTTTTTTTTAAAGTTTACTTTATCTTAAAGAAACTGGTATATATACACAATGGAATATTACTCATCAATAAAAGAGAATAAAATTATGGCATTTGCAGGTAAATGGATGGAGTTGGAGAATATCACGCTAAGTGAAATAAGCCAATCTCAGAAAACCAAATGCCAAATGTACTCGTTGATAAGAGGATGCTGATCCATAATGTGGAGGAAGAATGGAGGAACTTTGGTCACAGGGGTGGGAGGGGGGAGGGGGCAGGAGGACAGTAAAGATGGTGGAATGAGATGGACATCATAGCCCTAGCTTTATGTATGACTGCATATATGTTGTGATTCTATATCACATACAACCAGAGAAATGAAAAGTTGTGCTCCATCTGTGTACAATGAGTCAAAATGCACTCTGCTATCATGTAAACCTAAATAGAATAAATAAATAAATTTTAAAAAGAATAATCTAAATCAAACAAAAAAAAAGTTTATCTTACTAAAAGTCATAGACAGCCACATTCCACATGAATTCTATTCCACATACCTTAATGTGCAATTCACATGCACATCAGATCTAATTGTGAATTGTTCCTTGATGTTTTGGAGGGTTAGTGTTCATCCCCCTAAATTTGCTTGCTTTTTCTCCAGGTCGTCGTCTTATCACCAGTGTCTCCACATTGCTGATCCAGCATGGCAGGGGCCTGGCTGGCTGGGAAGAGTTGGAGGTGCCACTGACACTTGGGTCCTGGCTAGAAGGGAACCAGATGGCTTTTATTACTTGGCTCAAATAAAAGCAGCTCCAGAGGCAAGTCCCTGACTCCCAGTATCCCCTTGGCATATTCCTCTAGGTGGCCCTATCGTACTTGATTAGACTTAGCTGTGTGTGTCCAGCAGTTCAGTTTCTTAGATAAGTACAACTCCCATAGCCAGAATGTAGAAGCGAACATGTAGTATCAGTTGAGTATATTAGTTTGCTAGGGCTGTGTAATAAAGCTCCACAAACTGAACAGCTTTAATAACAGAAGTTACTTGTCTCACATTTCTCGATGTCCAGGTATTGGCAGCATTGGTTCTTTCTAAGGGCTGTAAGGAATAATCTGTTCCCTGCCCCTCTCCTAGCTTCAGGTGTTTGCTGGTAATCTTTGGTGTTCCTTGGCTTGTGAAGCATCACCCTGATCTCACCTTCAACTTCACACAATGCTCTCCTTGAGTGTGTTTCTGTCCAAATTTTCCTCTTTTATAAGAATATCAGTCATATTGATTAGGGGCTTGCCATGCTCATTATGACCTCATCTGCAATATGCAATAACAATATTCCTCCTCAAAAAAGTCATATTATGGGATACTGGGGGCTTGGACTAAATCATATGAATTTTGGAGAAAGGGAAACACAATTCAACCCATAACAGTAAAGAAAATGTACATTTAAAGTACTTAGCTCAGGAAAATTCAGTGTGTTGAATTGTAGGCACTTGCCTAAGAGGAAGAGGAGAAAAACATGCCCGTCTGCACACATGTGCTCCTATTCCTGTACACAGATGCTCGTTCCTGGCACACTAGGAACCTGGCCTGGACTTTACCTCAGGGGCTTCCTACTCCTCTGGGACTTTTCAGAGTCATACTTTGTGAATTGATGGAAGATTAGTGTGAATTCTCAAAAAATATCATAGAATTTCCAATAAAAAGTCATTTTATCATTTTCAAGTAACTAGTAGGTCAATTCAAATAAATGTTAGCAGAATTTTTCTACTATACAGGTCCTGTTTTATGATAGGTTTAAAATTATTTGTAACTTTCTCTTCAAAATCATATTGAAACTTCTTTTAATTAGCTGAAGTACTTTTTTTTTTTTGGTACTGAGGACTGAACTCAGGGACACTTGACCACTGAGCCACATCCCCAGCCCTATTTTGTGTTTTATGAAGAGACAGGGTCTCACTGAGTTGCTTAGTGAGGATGGCTTTGAACTCATGATTCTCCTGTCTCAGCCTCCCAAAGTGCTGGGATTACAGGTGTGTGCCACTGCACTCAGCTTGAAGTACTTTTTCTCTTGTATGCTATTCATTTGCTTAAACCTTCCCTTTTACGGCTATGGTCACAATTGCACTTTGCCCATGTGGGCCTCATAAATGAGTGATAAACTATCCCCAGTTGGTTTTAGACACTGGAACACATTTGGTAGTATTGGAAGGACAGAAAAGTCCAGAGAACCCAGATTACTCCTGGGAATCATAGACCAAATATTTGGCTGGAGGAAAGAAAAATAAGAGAACAGAAAAGGAAAGGTAAAATGTGATAAACAAGGGTTACCCATGGCAGGAAGTAGAGGGAAGAACAATAGTCCCATTTATTACTCTCCCTGTATCCACTTTAATCATCTCCAAGGAGCATTACCCCCATCCTGACCTTTCTTTGAAGGGTCCTCACTCTTGGTAAGGAAGACCCTTGGCCTGGTGTTCTGGGTCATTGTAGGGAATGTGGGTGCTCCCTGTTGTACTTTCTAATGCCCAATCTTATTCTGTTGTCTTTCTCATAGCTAGAGAAGCAGGGGATCCTGCTTGTGGAATATGAGGCTCCCCTTGTAATGTGTCCAAACCTGCCACCCCAGAAGCAGAGTGTGGTCTTAGAAGAAGATGTCATTCAGCTCTCACCATCCAGGAACCACTCACTGCAACCTGGGGACAAGGTGTTGGCACCCTTGGAGGCAGACCAACAGCGATATGGCCCCGGCACTGTTCTCTTAGGCTTGGAGACAAAAGACCCCCAGAGAGGTAAGGGGATCTGCTCTGACCCATCAGTCCCAGAAGGAGCCAGGCTGGAGATCAGGCCAGAGCATATGGGACTGAGAGCCATTAAAGAAAGAATCCTTATGCCATCTCTTGCTGCTTAACTCAGGGGTAGCAACAGATACATGTTCATATCTTTCAGATTATATACATAAACTAGGAAAAATACATATTTTATATATAATATTAGGGAATTTTATATATAAATTAGGGAAAATAACCCCCAACTACCGTGTCTATGTTGGTTAGCTGAACCATAGTGTGGTGGGATTATTCTGGGTGCACACCAGGATTCATCATTCATTCATCCCTCACCAAGTCCCCTAGGGTCTAGTCCATGCAAGTCTATCAGGAAGTGGTAGTCAGGGTGTTGCCAACACTTGCACATGCTCTCAGAGAAGGGTGTGTGAGGAGCCAGGCAGGCAGAGCAGAGAGGTCAGCTGAGGCTTTGCCTTTGTGAATGGGGGAACTCTTATTCTACCCCAAGGAAATGGTAATTATAACAAAATGTTGCTTTTTTTGGTTACATAGCATCAAAGGAAGAAGAAATCACTGTTCACTTCTGGAATGGCAAGACAGCTAAAGTGCCTCACGGTGGGGTCAAGTGGGTGTCCCCTGCTGTCTGGAAGAAGGCTGTGGAGAGGCTGCACTGGCCTTGCACCAAGGAGGACCTCAGTCCCCTCCTCTGGGCCCCTTGCTGCTCTCTGCTGGGGCCAGTCACTGGATGCACCACCAACCTGCCTCCTCTAGATGCTCCTTTCCTGTACCCTCCCTGCCAACCCCATGGCTGCTGCCAGCTGCTGTGCCAGGGCTGCTTCTGTTGCTGTTCCTTGATGGGCTCTACCTGGTGGCCTCTAACTAGGTCTTCAGAGGTCACAACCAGGGAATTCCTGGAGTCTGGACTAAAGTCCACAGCACAACTTTTGCCTCTGGAGGGTCCTAAAGAGGAGGCAGTAGCAGTTCTTGCTCCCATGACCATTTCTTCCTCCTCTTCTTCTTCTTGTGAAGAAGATTCAGAGAATGAGCTGGAGATGGGCCTTCCCCAGAAACTGATGGTGAACAGCGCAGTCAACACTGACCCCATCTTTCCTGAGAAGTGTTGGAGGCAGAGTGGCCCCTGCCAGCCTGAGTGGAGGTATTGGAGGAGGAATGGGCCTGAACCACGTCCTGGGAAACCAGGTATACCACGGGCATTGTGTTACCTTCCAAGATAGGGCTTCTGGCCCCCCATCCATGTGTCTCTTAGGAATTGGATGCAAATGTTCATTCTGTTGGGCTTGGAAGTAATACCTGGGAGACCAGCCAAGTGGAAGGGGAGACTGTGAGAAAAGGGAAGATATAGGTTTCCATTTAAGTTAAGAGAGGAAGGATGGGCTGACCTTTGTGGTAAGGTTTGATAATGTTTTCTTTCTTCACCAGTCTCTGCTGAGAGGAAACTGCTATTGTCCATGTTTGCTCCCTCCATTTTTTTCCTGGAAGCCTTGATTTTTCTCTAGTTGAACAGTTAAAATGCTTCCAGTGTTGATTTGAGTTGATGCCCTGAGAAGCACAGAAATTGGTCCTTTAAAACATTGGTCATCAGGCCACATTCTCCAGATGAGCTCCATAGTAATTCAGAATGGGAAGGACAAAGCACTGCCTCATACATTCATTCCCCCTAATAGGGGAAGCTATGTTAAATTGTCATGGGCAATCTGCAGCCATTCCCAAGCTTGTATTTATTTATTTATTTTAATTAGGTATACATGACAGTAGAATGCATTTTGATTCATTGTAACAAATTGAGCACAGCTTTTCATTTCTGTAGTTGTACATGATGTAGAGTTGTACCATATGTGCAGTCCATACATGTACCTAGGGCAATGATGTCCATCTCATTCCATCGTCTTTCCTGTCCCCATGTCCCCTCCCATCCCTTCCTCTCCTTCCCCTTTGACCAAAGTTCCTCCATTTTTCCCTTGCCCCCCCACCCCATTATGGATCAGCATCCACTTATCAGAGAGAACATTCAGCCTTTGGTTTTAGGGGATTGGCTTACTTTGCTTAGCATGATATTCTTCAACTCCATCCATTTACCTGCAAATGCCATAATTTTATTCAATAGAAGAATGGTTAAAGAAACTGTGGTATATATATACAATGGAATATTACTCAGCATTAAAAGAGAATAAAATTATGGCATTTCCAAGATTCTTTAATTTGAATTGAGGACTATGACATGCCTTCATGGCTTTGAGAAGCAGCATATTATTAATCCGCTCTAGACCCATTCTATCTAAATTCCTAACGGGGCCTATAAAGAACAGAAGCCTTGGGGCTGGGGCTGTAGCTCAGTGGTAGAGCACTTGCCTAGCATGCGTGAGGCACTGGGTTCAAGCCTCAGCACCACATATAAGTAATAAAGGAATAAAAAAAAAAAAAAAAAAGAACAGAAGCCTAGGTCAACTGACAGAACTATGTGAAGGAGGTGGCCTGGATAAGCCTAGCCTTAGGCTAGATTCTTGGAGCCCTGGAGACACTGATTTAATGTTCAGTGCAGGGGCATCTGGGGCAGGCATACTGTGGGCATTAAGGAACACCACTGCTAAGGACTTAGGGGTCTCTAGGCTCACAATGGGATCCATGGGGAGTCCTTATTTGGAGCCATTGCCTTATTTCTAGGACATACTCAGCTAGAAGGACTGCTCAGCCCATGAGGATGTCACTCTTGTCCCAAGGGAAAGGACTTCATAAGTTTTTACCTCCAGAAAGTTGAGAAATTATTTTTATAATGAGAAACTTTCTTGGGTGACTCCTCTGAACCCCTCCTTGGTTTTTGGCATGGGTAGGAGTGGATAAAAGTCAGCTGTAATTGTATTTTATATTAGGGCTGCAGCTTTCTCAGGCTTGCAAGGTGTGGGATCTTTTCCCCATCTCTGATAGGGAAACAGAAGCATAAGAATCCATCTGTGGTCAGCTGAGCTCTTCCTCCTCTCTCTAAGAGAAAGCTTTGTATTGAAAATATAAGGTGGAGGGGAAAGGTCCTGGGCTTCTGTGAAATGGATCCCTCTGCTCTCACAATGGTAAGCCCTGGCAAGAGCTACTTGGAGGGGCTGGGGTTATGGCACAGTGGTAGTGTGCTTGCCTGGCATGCATGAGGCACTGGGTTTGATCCTCAGTACCACATAAAAATAAAGATATTCTGTCCACCTACAACTAAAAAATAAATGTTTAAATAAAAAAAAAAGAGAGCTACTTGGAAACAACTCTTTCTCTGATCTGCCTTCCCAACCAATGATAACATAAAGAGAATGGTGTCAAATAGTTTTCATACAAATTTTTCCATAACATCCACTGTCTCCTGCTTTAGCACAGCCTGGAGAAAGAAAATCTATACCTATTCAACAGAAGAGTTGGTGGGAACAATTGAGACAGCACTAGGCCCAGCACAGGAGGAAGGAACAAGAAAAGGGCAACCAGAGGCTACATGGTAGTCAGATAGGCCCCAGTTACCATGTCTGTGTTCCCGCCACTGTGGCTTGCTCCATAGCAATCTCTAGAATGGTTCCAAATTAAGTCCAAATTTTCCATGGCTCTCTACATTCACTGCTCTTATCTCCACTGCCCAAAGTCACTTAAACCTATATTTAGTCTCTCTTCCTACCAATACATTTATACAGATTCAGTCCAACACCCCCCAATTCTAATAATTGATTATAAAGAAGATAAATATAGTATCTTCAAGTACTGTTTCTTTTGCTATGCTTCAGGGAAAGTTAATTCCAGGGCTGAACCATGCGGATCATCAGGCATGTTCCCAAATATTTGGACAGCAAAGGGGCCATCCTCAGCCCTTGTCACCTTGATACAATACTGTCATAACTAAGTAGAAAAGATGAAGTGTTATCAAACCATGTATGGACCAGGGATGGAAACAATGGCAAATAACAGCTTTATTCTCCCCTCCAGATTTTGTTTCCTTTAAAGGAAATGTGCTGCTTTGATTCCCCTAAATATGATTGGTATTTAATCAGTACTAGATATCAGTACTTGATCTGACAGTATTTGACTTCAGTTCTGTCAAATACTAAAGCTTGACAGTCTTCAGCTCTGCTGCTAATGAAACCTTTAAAATGGGTCACTCTGCCCTCCACACTTTTAGTTCCTTTTAGTAGCAGGCAGCAATTGGTCACTGATCCCAGAAATCCTAGGGAAGCAGATTGTGGGTTGCCATCTCTCATGGTGCTACCTTCCTTTATGACTGAAACAGGATTCAATCTGTCATTTAAAAAAATTTAAGTATTCCTTCCTTTTTAGATTGTTCTCCTATTCCACAGAAGTCTCTTTTTATTTTATCTAAGTTCTTTTTTTTTTAAGTTGTAGATGGACACGATACCTTTATTTTTTTATGTAGTGCTGAGAATTGAATCCAGTGCTTCACACCTGCTAGGCAAGTGCTATACCATTGAGCCACTACCCCAGCCCATCATTTAACTTCTTAAAACTTGTTTTTTAAAACTATCAGTCTACTATCTCTTCTTTGTAATCAATGTTATTGATTAGTGAAGGAGCAGAAGCTTCTTCAATGAAGGCAACTGGTTAATTTCCTTCCTTTATTGGCTGTTTAAAAAGTCTGATAACTTCTTCCCTCCCAACTCCAAATTTGGGTATTAGATAATGACCTTTCCCAAAAGATAATGGCCAGAAATGATTAACAAAGTTTATTTTTCTTTAAAAATACAGAACAATGCTAGCAGCTTATAGATACTTAAGAGATTCAGTGACCCTTAATGTAGTTCTACTTGTCATCAAGACCAATCTTGGCAGCCAGGTGTGGTGGCACATGCCTGTAATTCCAGCGGCTTGGGAGCCTGAGGCAGTAGGATCGCAAGTTTAAAGCCAGACTCAGCAATGGCGAGGTGCTAAGCAACTCAGTCAGACCCTGTCTCTAAATAAAAAACACAAAATAGGGCTGGGGACATGGCTCAGTGGTTGGGTACCCCTGAGTTCAATACCTGGTACCAAAAAAAAAAAAAAAAAGACTAACCTCATCAAAATGGTGGCATATTTACCATACCTAATTATTTTGGGTTTAGGAACAAGAGGTTGCAACATCTGGAAAGAAGAGAAGGACAACAAACAGCAGAGAGTACAAACTGCAGGAGTGGGGACTACCAAGGAGCTGACCCTGAAAGCAACCAACATGAAGCTACTGCAGACCCTGCCAGAGGAAGCTGAGCACAGAAAACTGAGTCAGGGACACATCCAAGGGACAAGAATTCCCAAGAATTCCAATTAAAAGCCCTGGGGGTCTAGGTAAAGCAGAATGGCTGAGAAGGGTCATCTACATGGTTCTTAGATCATCTGGAGTCACATTCCCTTTGAGAATTATAAAACTCATGACTCCCTTTTCCAGAAAATTGTACTCACAATTTTGTATATAATTTCAGAAGGCTTAGAGAACCCATGAAGCTCATCACTGGTCTCTTGTGGGAGGGGAGGTACAAGGCTCACCATTTAAATAACACTGCCCCAAGGCGTTGGACACGATCTGCTTTACTAGGTCCTCTGTCTAGGTGAGTCTGTTCCTTGTAGGAATGCTAACGTAGATCTATTTAAAACTTTATTTTTGTCACATAATATATAGCATTTTTCCTGAAGAAAGATTAGCTATATTCAAAATGATATGATTCACCAGGCAGTTGGTGTGGTAGATTTTAAAATCTTGGGATATATCAATGACTTTTTTAAAATCAGTGATTTTTGATCCTTAAAATTTTTTAAAAAATGTTTTTTAGTTGTAGATGGACACAATACCTTTATTTATTTATTTTTATGTGGTGCAGCACTTGATCCTTAGAATTTAAGTCAGAGATTCAGGATTTGTCTTTCTCTTTAACAGGAATTTAAAGGATTATGATGGTAAATATCCAGCGAAGGGTTACAAAGAGTGGCTGACGAGACCTTCTTCAATGGAAGGTAGAATACAGGCTGCAAGTGAGAGCCAAGCAGCAGCATCTTCACCCCACTAAGACCTCCCTGCAGATAAGCAACAGGAAGGCACCACTTGTAAGAGGCAGAGGAGCCAGTGCCCCTGCCTGCTTGAGGATGCCACTTCCACAGAGGCCACAGGATGTAGTAGACCTGCTTTTGGCAAATGTCTCCACAGCCTCTCTGCTGTCTTTTCATAAAACCTACGGTTGTACATAGGGAACACTGTGTTTGATCTCTATTTAATAGCAATAAAATGAATTCTCTGTTTCCAAATCTTTCCCTTTATTATCATAATTAGCCTTTACTTGGGAAGCTAATAATAAAAACTGTTCAGACAGCATCATCACATTATTACTTCCAAGCAGATAAGGATGGGGGACTCTCAAGTTAAAATGGGACTGAAAGACACAGATTCCAGTTCCCAGGAAGGCTGACCTCTACAGTCAGCACTAAAAGCAGGATTAATGTATAATTCTTAAGAAAATCATATGGTGGCTTTATTCTTCTTGCTACTTAAAAAAGAGTGATGTGATGGCAGTGAAGGCCAATATCATATAGGGAAGACCAAGTCCACACTTTGTCCCAAATCAACTGCTACTACATGAGTCTTCTTGGTCAAGGCAGTTGAGCCCACAGTGACAGAATAGGTCCCTGGATATACTTCTATGTAGAGGTCCTTTGAGATGTTCTCAGCCTGAAAGGAAAAGAAGACACCATAGTTTAAAGATTTTATATCTCAAGGCCAACACAGCACCTCCACTAGGCTACCTTTGTCTACCAGAAGTATGATGGAATCGATGATAATAAAGCATGGATAGGGGAGATGGAGGTCCTGTTTTCAAGGCTCAGCTTGGACATACATAGCACTGTCATTTAGATAAACTTCAGCCTTATAATTGTTTCCTTATTTCTAAAGCTGTGATAATATCTACCTCACAAATAAGCATATGAAAACACTTCATAAATGCTAAAGTGTTATAGAAATATGAAGGAGTATACAAAGAACACTCTAGTTGGGGTAAGAATTAGGCAGAAGGACAGACTAATGGTCATTGTTTTGCACTTGTGTGCAGAGATTGATATTAATGGCAAGGTGCCTAGGATAATGAGAAACATTTTTTTTTTTTGTACTGGGATGAACTCAGGGGCACTTGACCACTGAGCCACATCCCCAGCCCTATTTTGTGTTTTATGTAGAGACAGGGTCTCACTGAGTTGCTTAGCGCCTCGCCTTTGCTGAGGCTGGCTTTGAACTTGCGATTCTCCTGTCTCAGCCTCCCAAAGTGCTGGGATTACAGGCGAGAGCCACCGCGCCCGGCTGAGAAACATTCTTTTTCATTATGTTTTGCTAAATTCATTATCAAGAAGATGAAGCAGTTCAGGCTGGGGTTGTGGTTCAGTGGCAGAGCACTTGCCTAGCATGTGTGAGGCCCTGGGTTCGATTCTCAGCACTACATATAAATAAATCAATAAAATTAAGGTCCATCAACAACTAAAAAAATATTTAAAAAAAAAAAAAAAAGAAGATGAAGCAGTTCTTTTCTCCTAAAGCTAAGAACACGAATGGATGCCATCTTGTTACTGAAGCAGCAAGGGAGCTGGAGAAATGGACCTACACTGAAAGCTGGAGTTAATGAGTTCAGAGCTGAACTGAGTACAAACCATTCTCTGAGCATGGTTGGGAAGTGGGTCATGGCTCATGTGCAGGCAGAAGATGAGTCTCAGTTCAGAAGGCAAAAAGGCAAAGTCACAAACCAGAAAAAAGCCAGTAACAGCAAAAGTGTCAGCTATGATGATGCTTGGTCATGTTTGGTGAATGCACAAGAGACACATCACCAGGAAAAGTGAAACCAGGGGCCGGCAAATCCACCAGCAGGAATAAATATTTATTATGAAACTCTCCCTGCCTTGCCCTTCAGATTGATTTGAAGCCGATTTTACAAAGTTGTTTTATATTATATCCTTGCATACCCAGTTACTACAAAATGGAGGTCTATTATTTAACAAATATGAATATATATGACAATATCATAATTATTTACCACTTGTCAAATATAAATAAAAGGTTTCTGTTTTTTTTTTTTTAAATATTTTTTTTTTAGTTGTAGATGGACACAATGTCTTTATTTTATTGCTTTGTATGTGGTGCCGAGGATCGAACCCAGGGCCTCACGCATGCGAGGCAAGCGCTTTACCACTGAGCTACAATCCCAGCCCCAAATAAAAGGTTTCTGTATCAAAATTGCAGAAAGTTTTCAAAGATGCTCTGTAATCAAGATTAATACTAGGGTAAGACTACATCTGTGACTCCAACATTGTGGAATATCAGGAAGATTAGCATCACCTAAAATCAGCAATGGTGGAGGCATCTAAGCCTAGTGATTTATATTTGTACTAGAAGCATAATATTTTTAGTTGCTACTAATGCTAGTATATTCCAAATCCTGGCTCCCAGCAAACTGTATACAAACAAAAAGGAATTTATTGTAGCAACATGCTGAAGTTCCTTTCCTCAGAATTCCAGCCCTTCCAAGTTCCAAAAAGATTCTTTGAGGCTTATAAACTAATGAGTAATCTGCCCTAAAAATGAAAAACTCATCATCATACATTTTTTAGAGAAATATTTGTGGAAAATGGAATCATGCTTTTAAATGTTTTGGAACCCGATATCTCACCAAATGTATATGTTTCAGAGTTTCAGCAACAGTTGCACTTTATAAGCAGCAAGGTCAGGCCCTCCTGCTGCTTGTACAGATGGTGGAATTCCAACAGGACCCAGTGCCAGCCCAGCTGAGCCTTAGGAACTGAGATGTAAATGCTTCACATTCTTTCCAACCACAACTATGAGTTCAGGCACAGAGCATGTCTAAAACTTCGAAGGAAGGATACCAACAAAACACAACTTTACACCGAACCAAAATTTTGTTCATCCTCCTCGACTGTAAAATCATTCCAACTCGAAAATACTACAGATTCAGTACCAACAGCCCTATAATTAACATGTCAAATAGTTCATGGAATTGCAATGGTGGTGAAGCCCAGCACACTAGCAGCTCTGTACTCACCGGCTGGGATGCCTCTGAAGCATGTGCTGATGTTTCGTAGTTGCTTCCTGAACTGAGGGATGTCTTTTCTCTGTCATTTCTCTGAAGAGACAAATACTGATCAGTGCCCAAACTTTGACTTCTCTATTATAAAGAGAAATTCTATCCTACCTTATTAGGAGAATTGTTCTGTACACTTTTTTCTAAGTTGTCATCAAAGTTATTAAGGCTCTTTTTAGTGAAGTCTGAGTTATTTTTAGTCATAGGTTAACCATGATTACTTTTTATCCTTACATGGGCTTTGGAGTCAGGAAGGCTTGAATTTAAATACTATTTCCGACTATTTACTAAGAGGGACAGATAAATCTCTTTTAACAAGCCTTAGTTTCCTTGACTATAATGTGGGGCTATTGGATTTTAGGGAGGACTGAAAGTGTACAAGTGATGACACTCAGCTGGTGCTCAGAAAGTATATTTCTCTTCTGTGCTTCTAGGATGTGGGTACTAGAAGGGAACAGGCTGACTGATAAAGCCAATTCTCTTAGAGTCACTAACTTATATTTTATATATAAAGAGAGGAATGACTACCCCATATGTAACCACTAAAGGTCAGGTGCACTTAATTAAGGTGCTCAGGTGAGGCCCCCAAAGGGAACCCAGGATGCAGACTTCTGCAGCTCTCCACATCCCAGAAAAAAACAAGATGCCTCTGGTCTGCACTCAGCCCTGCCTCACATCCCCATGCTCACTGCCTACACTTTTCCTAAAACTCTTTGCTCGGACATCCCACATGTTAGGAAAGTTAGGAGTCTGACTTGAGGATTAGATTCTGGACTTAAGTTTTCTGGGTATGTCTAGAGGAGTTCAAGAAAAATAAAATGCCTATTTTCCCCTCAAAAACTACCACCACCACCTCACATTTAACAAGTAGAACATTTGGCTTCTCCAAAATGACATGTTCAAGACAGGTCTGTAGGTAGAGGCCTCTTAACTGTTACTATCTTTAGAAAAAGTACTACTTGAGCCCAAGAATTCAAGACCAGCATGCACAACATAGGGAGACCTTATATTTACAAAAAAGTACTTTAAGAGATCCTCCCTTCCCTTGCACATTTTTTTTTTTTTTGGTAGGAGGGGACACAGTAATTTAATCCAGGGGCACTGTAAAACTGAGGTATATCCCTAGCCCTTTTTGTTTTTTATTTTGAGACGGTCTCACCAAGTTGGGAGAGACTGGACTCAAATGTGATCCTCCTGCCTCAGCCTCCTGAGTCACTGAGATTATAGGTGTTAGCCAATGCACCTGGCTGCACTTCCTTTTTAAAATTTACATGATAATTTTCACTATCTCAATAAGTACACAATTATTTAAAATCTCTTTTCTATCCCTAGATGCAAAAGAAGACATGTGAAGCTCTTTCTTTAAGCATACTCAGGAATCCCATAGCCTAGGATTGCTGGTTCAACTAAAGATCCTATAGTGAAATCAGTCTTTTGGTTTGGACAAACTCCTGTTTCATGCTCAGCACTGTAAGTTCTCTAAGGTTGCAAGTTGATACTTTTCTGTTGAGCACCATACTGCTGAGTCACACAGGCATCCAACAGTGAGAATTCAGTAGGAACTCCCCTAATCAGGGTCTCACATCTCCAGAGACTGAGAGCATACTCAGGACAATTTAAGATACATACCTGACCATGCCTTCTGTGAGAGCACAAGTTTAGCTCCGAATTTCCTCTGTGATAACGATGGACATGGGTTGCCCCTCCTTCCTCTGCCACAGATGAATAATATTTCTAGAGAAGGAGTATGAAAGATGTTGGGTAATCAAATAGTCTGGTCAGTTTTTCACTAAGTAAATAAATAAAACTTCCAATGCTTGGGCAAAGTATGGTTAAGGAGGGAGGCAAGCGAGCAAAGGTAAATCATCTATGCTTTTGGAAGGTCTCTGAAGCCTTAGGCCACATAACTTGACTACAGAGAAGCAAACTGCATTTGGCATTACTTTGCTGCCATCTGCTGCCTCTGTAGGCCAATTAAAGTTGGGCAGGACCATGTTCTCTGCCAGGTTAAATAATTTTTCACATCTTTGACTCAATGTCAAATACACATGCCCTTTCCTTTCCTCCTCTGACAAATTCTGACAAACAGTTCCACTTTTACTGTTTAAGTCCCAGACAAGAACATGCGAAAAGAGGGGTACATTTTCTTGAGATTTAGAAATAGAGCAGGAAATGAAACATAAACCCAAGAGCTATGGCGACCCTTCTCTCTAGGGTTCCCATGCAAGGGAGTGGAAGGAGAGGTCTCCAGTTTAATAATAATCCAAAGGATCAGAAAACAGTTACATTTTTCTTGTTTATTTACCTCCCTCCCTCAAAGTTAACCTCAGATTTGCCCTTATGACTAATGATGAAGACATCACAAGCCTGCTTGTTTTGAACATACTGTAGGGACAGTGTGTAAAGCATGTGACTACAAGAATAAGCCAGGAAAAGCACTCAGAAAATGGATCTAATACCTTTTGGGGCTGCTTCAAATTTGTGGAGGCAAGCCAGGCGCATGTACTGTACCCAGCACTTAGGGAGGCTGAGACAGGAGAATCACATGTTCAAAGCCAGCCTCAGCAATGACAAGGCACTAACCAACTCAGTGAGACCCTGTCTCTAAGTTAAACATAAAATAGGGCTGGGGATGTGGCTCAGTGGTCAAGTACCTCTGAGTTCAATCTCTGGTACCCCCCAGAAAAAAAAGAAAAAAAATTGTGGAAGCAAATCCATAATACTATCCTACATCTCTATAAAGCCAAGGCGTTCTGAGGATTCATTCTGAACAGATTTGAACTGAAGCATGAACTAAAAACCAACATGAAAAACACCAATTTGGACTGGGATTGTAGCTCAGTGGCGGAGCGCTTGCCTCACATGAGTGCGGCACTGGGTTCGATTCTCAGCACCACATAAAAATAAACAAATCAAATAAAGATATTGTGTCCATCTACAACTAAAAATATTTTTAAAAAAAGAAAAAGAAAAAAAACACTTTGTTAAACCTCAAACCAAAGACAAATATTATTCCTTTTACTAAACCATGAACCAAGTATTTATCACTTTACAATAGAGCTAAAAAGTTATGGATTTTTCTACAACCACCTCAGTACAAAAAAGAACATGAAAATATATTGAATAACATCACATTGGTTAGAATACTATTCTGGTCACAGTGATTTTTATAAAGGATGTAGAAATAATAAGAGGTTTTTTTTTTTTTAAAAATCTGAACATATGAAATGGAAAAAGGAGTAAAACAAGGAATCCTCTTCTTTCTCTCTTACAGATAAGTAGCCTCAGAGTCAAAAAAAGACTCACAGAATGTTAAGGCTGGAAGAAAGCAGAGTCTGGTGTTAATCCAAGAAGATAAAGAACACCTTCCGGGGCTGGGATTGTAGTTCAGTGGTAGAGTGCTTGCCTTGCAAGCGTGAGGCCCTGGGTTCAATCCTCAGCACCACATAAAAAGAAGTAAAATAAAGATGTTGTGTCTATCTACAACTAAGAAAATATTTTTTTAAAAAAGAGCACCTTCCATGCAGGTGATTTCCCTCAATGTTGGCTGGTCTGCCTTCAATATACCCTCAAAACTATTTAAAAGATGACCTAAGTGCATGGGTTTCAGAAGAGACAGTTTTTTAAAACTTTTTAAAAAATATTTATTTTTAAAATTGTTGTTGGTGGACCTTTATTCATTTATTTATATGCAGTGCTGAGAATCAAACATGCTAAGCAAGTGCTCTACCATTGAGCCACAACCCCAGCCCCAGAGGAGGGACTTTAAAATATTTGTTCACCCATTTCAATGAACAGTACCAAAACCTCTTAAATCCTCCATCCTAGAGTTTATGATAATTTGCTGCTGTTCCTCTCAGTGGAAACCAAAGAAATAGACTGTAAAGGCTAGAAAGAATTTTAGAAATCTTAATTTTATGATGGGAAACCAAAATAGCTTCAGGTCCTGAAGTGCTTTCTCCAGCTTATCATTGTCTTTGGCACATGGTTTAAGTAAGGCTGAGACTAACTGGCCAAAGACATTACAGTGGAAGAATATGGGTATGATTCCTGGGAAGCAGTTCCTAACATTAAACCACACAACCCTGACCAGAAAAGTCCATCTGTCCTATATAACCACTTTGTCACCAACAACTGCTTATGGACCCACTGGGACATAAGTCTGATCACCAGGGATTTGAAACAAACATTACAGGTTAAGATCTAATGCACACAGTGTTTCAGTTTTTGTTTCAATACGTTTTGCTGTTCTGTGTATGTGATACTGGGGATTGAATTCTCCGAGCTATACCGCCAGTCCCTTTTTATTTTTATTTCGAGACAGAGTCTCACTACGCTGCCCAGGCTGGCATATAATTTGCAATCCTCCTGCATCAGCCTCCCAAATAGCTGGGATTATAGAGTAGCTGAGTTATAGGCCTGTGCCCCTCAATGTTTCAATGCATTCTGAAAACAAAGAGGCTCAGTTACAGTTTAGAGTGATCCTAATTTTTTTTTTTTTACATTCAGTTCAATATTGGAAAACAACAGCAACACCCTACAACTTGACCTGTTTTAGTTTGAGAATTCAGCACCCACCCCCCATACACACTAGACTGAAAACTCAATGAGGTCAGAGGTGTTTTCTGGCTTGTTCACTACCGTATCCTCAACAATTAGTTAGAAATTCAATAAATATTTGTTGGATGACTTCTAACTTGGGTGCAAGCCTGGTGAAGAAGATTCAGGAGTATCTCGAGTCTTACTAAATTCCAGAAAGATCCACATTGTGATAATCTGTTGGGGATCAGGAGCATGGCTTTGGTTCACACCAACTTACCCCACACTGACTTGAAGCATAGTCCATGAATTCAGCCATTGTTCTGAAGGAAGCACTAAGGGTTGGATCTCCTTCTTCTCTCTATTTGAATAAATGGTAAGTCACAAGTGAGGTCTAGGATTCCCTGATAGAAAATGAAACCATTTTGGAAATAGTATTTTCAATTTTGGAAGGGCCTTTGCAAGTTTAAGTCAGTAAGAAGGATCTTACTGAGAAAGAATTTCAACTCAATAAAATAGACATGAGATTTATTCAGGCCCTTTCCTCTAATATCATATGGTGCCCATGTGAGAATTTTTTTGTTTAATCAACCAGGGCCAAGTACTATCATTGTTGTACAGCTACTCAAGAAGAATCTGTCAAAAGGAGACTTTTCAAAGGATTTTTCCATTCGTTGTCCTGATACTTTCCATCTTTCCGCCAAGGGCGGCCTCCCTCAGGCGCTTCTGTAGGGTGCGCCCCTGGATGCCAGCAGGCCACCGCCTAGAGAATGACTGGTCCTCCAGCACCAGGCCCTCTCACCTCTTCTGGGAGAAAGGGCTGGGGGCCTGCTGCCAGTGGTCTTTCTTGGTAAGACCCCACCCGGGAAAGAATCCCCATGCTGCTTTTGGGACGCTCGTGTGATTGCCAGTCCACTGCCCTCCTCTTGGCCCGCTCCAGCACTTCTTGACCCAGCCTAGCTGAGCGCTGCAGGGAACATCGGTCCACCCCGTTCAGCACCGCCGCGGCGAAACAGTTCTCCATGTCTCCCTGGGCAGGCATATACACACAGACACCAGAGGTTCAGTCGGATTGCCGCGACACTGCTCTTGTTCGGGGTGGGAGCCCCGGCCTCGACCTCCCGGGCGATCACCGAACCCCGTCCGCCCCCAACGCGCACTCCAGCGGGCGCCCGGCCAAGGGGCGAGGCCGCGCGCGCTGACTCCCTCCATTTCCGCCTCCCCTCCCCTCGGCAAAGAGCCCCTCACCAATCCCGCTTCTCAGTGCGCACGCGCCCTGTGCTCTCGGAGAGGGAGGCGGGCCTGGAGCGCCAGGCACCGGCGCAGCAGACCATTGGCGGAGGGCGGGGAGAGGCGGGGCGGTGAGCGCGCGCGTGGCCTGGGCCCGACACGCCTTCAGCGCCGGGTCCGCGGCCCTGCTTGCTGGTTGCTGGGCTAACTGCGGAGTGCAGGGGCGGGGTGCAGGGGCGGGGTGCAGGGGCGGGGTGCAGGGGCGGGGTGCAGGGGCGGGGTGCAGAGCTGGCTACTGCGGGACGTAGGGGTCCAGTGTGGAGGCAGCAGCCAAGACCCCCCTAAGAGTACTTCGCAGCTTAATTTGGTGAACTTGGTGTAAAGTCAGGTGGTCTCCTGCTGGGCTAAAGCATTTGTGGGGACTAAGACAAATGCTTCCTACACCTCTTTCTACTGCTCTATAATTTTGGGGGGTATCTCTAAAACCACCTTTCTTTTTTGACGACATGCGTAGTCTAGGCCAAAGAATGGGGGTGCCAAGATGGTTTTTGGAGACCGCAGATCTGTCAGATCCGCCCGCAGTTTGACAGCTCGGGATGGAGGCCGGATGGAGGCCGGCCTGTTGGCTCTGGAACACTTTGATCTCAGCCGGAAGACCGGTGTTCCTGTGCCATAGCGCCTGAAGAGTGGTAGGGGTCTCTCAATCCCCTCACCGCTGCTTCCTCACTCCTCCAAGGAAAGAACAGATTCGTACATTTTTGGAGGTCTCTTTCTCTTGGAGTTTGAATCCACCTTTCAAAAATAATTGTAGGGCTGAGGCTATAGTCCAGTGGTACAGTGCTTGCCTAGTGTGCTTGAAGCCCTGGGTTCAGTCCCCAACACCATTCTGGAAATGAGTCATCCACAGCCTCTGCCTTAGTGGCATAAATTTGTGTATGTACTCAAGGGATAAAATCATTATTTAACTAAAAAGAGAAAAAGGAATAATTGCACCATTTTTAAGTAAGGAACTCTGCATCGTTACCTTTCCACTCTTACAAGACAGATTAATCCAAGGTCTCAGTGCTAAATAGTGACTCAGCTACACCAACCTACTGGCATGAAAGCACTGATGCTCAAGGGGGCCCACTTTAAAGACACTGATCAGTTGTGGGGGTCATTTTAATGGACACAAGGAAATCGTCAGTCCTCAGCTAGTCTCAACAGATGGGCTTGATTAGCAGTCATAAGCTACCACTAGGTGAGTATCAGGATACTACTACAACCTCTATCTCTACTGTTGATTTTGCTCACTCCTACTTTCCCCTTATAAAAAGAACAATGAAAGAAACCCTGAATTTCCCTTGAAGTGCTTTTTCATTTTAGGAGTATTCCAAAACTTTCTTCCCATGTTTATCTGGTGCCTTCTTTAGGGCATAGTGGTTATGTACACAATGTCCTGAATATTCAGTCTGGGCAGCTGGTTTGAACTCTGGCTCTGCCACTTTTTTTTTTTTTTTTTTTTTTTTTTTTTTTTTTTTTTTTTTTTTTTTTTTTTTTTTTTTT
>PVHX01009151.1:0-70242 GCA_004024805.1 Geosciurus inauris
GTTTTTTGAGCTCTTTATATATCCTGGAGATCAGTGCTCTGTCTGATGTGCGTGTGGCAAAAATTTGCTCCCAGAATGTAGGCTCTCTGTTCACTTCATTGATAGTTTCTCTTGCTGAGAAGAAGCTTTTTAGTTTAAGTCCATCCCATTTATTGATTCTTGCTTTTATTTCTTGTGCTATAGGTGTCTTGTTAAGGAAGTCGGGGCCTAATACCACATGATGAAGATTTGGACCTACTTTCTCCTCAATTAGACGCAGGGTCTCTGGTCTAATTCCTAGGTCATTGATCCACTTTGAGTTGAGTTTTGTGTATGGTGAGAGATAGGGGTTTAGTTTCATTTTACTGCATATGGATTTCCTATTTTCCCAGCACCATTTGTTGAAAAGGCTATCTTTTCTCCAATGTATGTTTTTGGCACCTTTGTCTAGTATGAGATAGCTGTATTTATGTGCATTACTCTCTGTGTCTTCTATTCTGTCCATTGGTCTACATGTCTGTATTGGTGCCAGTACCATGCCGGTGGCCCTGCGCTCACACATGCAAGCGAGACTCTTGAGTGGGGCGGTGAACTGCAGAGAGCTGCCCAAGAAGCTGGTTGGAAAATGGCACCCCGCTATTTCCAGTCTCAGTCTCGGAGAGCTGGGGCCCTGGGCCGAGGCCCCCGGCTGCAACTGTTTTTCTGCTGGCCGGCGCTGAAGCCATGCCTCCCAGCTACCACGGCCTCCTGGTGCCCCTGTTCCCACACACGCAAGCGAGACTCCTGAGTGGGGTGGCAAGCCGTAGAGAGCTGCCAAAAAACTGGTTGGAAGATGGCACCCCACTACTTCCAGTCTCAGTCTCGGAGAGCTGTAGCCCTGGGCTGTGGCCCGGGCTGCAACTGTGTTTCTCCGGCCGGCACCAAAGTCACGCCTCCTGGCTACCGCTGCCTCCCGGTGGCCCTATGCTCACACACGCGAGCAAGACTCTTGCGTGGGGCGGCAAGGCGCAGAGAGCTGCCAAAAAACTGGTTGGAAGCTGGCACCCCACTACTTCCAGTCTCAGTCTCGGATAGCCGGAGCCCTGGGCCGAGGCCCGGGCTGCGACTGTGTTTCTCCGGCCGGCGCCGAAGCCATGCCTCCTGGCTACCGCTGCCTCCCGGTGATCCTGTACTCACACATACACGAGCGAAATTCCTACGTGGAATGTTGAGCTGCAGAATGATGCCATGATGCTGGCTGGAAAACGGCGCCTCCACCACTTCCAGCCTTGGTCCCTGAGAGCCTAGCGCAGAGTGGACTGTCTAGGCCGCCATCTTGGAACCGCCTCCAATAAGTTCTATTTCTTCAAATATGTCCTCTGCTGAATTTTGGTTTTTTGCTTCTTTGGAGGTCATTAGAACATGGAAATTGACATTGCTTCTTCTAATATTAATATATCTCTAATATTTCTTTATGAATTTCTATTTCTTTCCCCCCAAAATAAGAATAAACCTCTTGTTTGTTATTCAATATTAGAGAGTTCCTTCACCACACCTGCCCAATTACTGAATTTTTTCTGTATTTATTCCTCAATTTGATTCATCTACTTACCTTATTTTCAACTTCTACAGTTTTTAAAAACCCAATGTATAGAAATTAGCTCTCCTTTATACTGTCAGGACTTGTTTTCTGCATAAACAATCTACTTTAAACTCTGAAAATATTTATGATGCTTATTTTAATTTCTTGTTCTGGGGAATTAAAATTCTTCTTATATGATGTCTTTCCTTCTGTAGCTGGCATTCTTTGCTATTTCATTGTTATTTGTGGAGGCTCATATTCCCTTGGGAGAACAAGCTATCTTGTTTAATAATTTTTACTTGGAGTAGCAGATGAAGTCCAATGTTGTAGCTCTCCTCCTGTTTAGTTGATATCTCTGTGTATATTGAGGATGAGTGGACATAATCTCAAACAAAAATCTGATGTGGTGTTCTGACCTAGAGAACTCATTTGTTTCAAATAACCAGGCAATTATATTCCTCAAGAAGTCTGCTTCTTACACACACACACACACACACACACACACACACACACAGAGAGAGAGAGAGAGAGAGAGAGAGAGAACCCAAACCTGCTATATTTTTTTCTTATTTATTTATTTATGTTGACATAGAAATGCTATTTCTGCAAAGATAGTTTTGTATGGTTGTGATGGCTTACCTCACAGATTCAAAAGGAAAGGGGTGAAAAGGGACAGATCTCACCTTCTAATTTGCTATCACCTTCTATTTCCTGTTTCTTGTCCCTACCTGACTTTTATTCTCTTATATTGTTTTCTTGAATTGCAACTAGATTTATTCTGAGCTAGTGTGCCAAATTTTTGTCTTTGTTTTTGCAACGTGGTACTCTTGGGGCTGGAAATGATCTTCCTGAAAAGTAAAAGGGAAGGGAAAGAGTGTAGTTACAAAGATTTGTGCTGTCTCCAGCATCTGGCCTGTTTCTACTTAAGGCTTCCATTCTAGGTAGCAAAGCATTTGACCTAATCACCATCTGTCTCCTAAGTTATTTCTCATAGGAATAAAGTGGACTTCAGTAACATAGCAACTTAAGTTTGTTGGATTTCTTAGGCTATTATACCCCTTAGAATATGTTGTAAGACATGACAGTACTTCTGATTTTTTAATCCATTCATCATTGAATTATAGAAAAAGAAGTCTAATGTCTGTCTTTGTCATATACATGATTGGTGACTATGGAATTTAAGATTCCTATAAAAATTAAAATCAACTGAATACAGATTCTAACAAAATCCCAAAATTTCAGCAATCTGGCAGCAGATTATGCTCCTCTACCTGAGGCCTTTGCCCCATGACCTGTCCTCAGAAACTTACACATGGTTGATCACAAAGTTTCTGGGAAGATAAATAATTCATTCGGTGAAACTTAAACAGCATCCTTTATTGTTCTTGTCAAGAATATGAATGTTGGCTCAAATTATTTCACATGGAACATTTAACATTATGCTGCATTCTAAATGTACTCTGGTACCAGGTAATTTTTCCCATAACTTTTTTATTGGAAATAGAATTAGTAAAGATAAAAGTGGTCTACATTTCTCTTTGATGGGTTTAGGAGCCAAGCAGATAGTCTTTTTGTTCTTCATCTCAAGTGTTTTCCTTCTTTCAAAAGTTTGTGTTCTTTACAGTTAAGGCAGACTAAAATTAAAGTAGAAGGGTAACCACTTGAATATTCATTTTTCTCTTTTGCTGAATACATGATAAATGCCCTGAACAGCTACAGGAATAAAAAAGGAAAAGATCAAAGAAACAAAAAAGGTAAAATGAAAAAAAATACTTTCATTTTTTCTTTGCTTATCTCTCATCTCTAGTCAATTATATGGATAAAGTGGAATAATTAGTGAAATTCTCTATCCAGACAAAGACAACTGATTCCTAAGATTTTAATCATCAGGAGCCTTCCCTTGAGTAACCAAGGGAGCCACCCAAGAGATTATGTAGCTTCTTTAACTGGCATAATAACCTACTTTCTCCTATTTTTTCTATTCCAAAGGAGTCTAAAGACTTCATGCTATGCTTACTGTATTAGAATGGAGCAACTATAATTGAGGGATTTTTTTTCTTTTCTCAAAATAATCTTTCTGTAATCTTCCTGAAGATGAGTGTCCATTTTGTAAGGGTGATTTTCATTCAACAAAATAGACTTCATAGTACTATAAATACTATCATTCAAAGACTTTAGCTTTGTCTTTTTCTGGTAGAACAAACTTCTCCATGCACCCCCTACCCCAAAGCTTAAGAGCAGAAGGGTCTCAGGCTGCACAGTGGACTGACTGCCCTTGCAGAGCAGAGGGTGCTGCTCTCTGAAGTACAACAAGGTGACGACAAGGTAATGGCAGAGAGTTCAGTTATGTATATTTAGTTTAAGAGTGAACTTTGAGAAATTTGTATAATCTAGCTTTTAAATGTCAAGAGTTGTATAAAATGCAAGGGAAAAAGTCACTTCTTTCTTCTTTTAAAGTAATCTATGTCAAAACAATGGTATAGTTCAGTGTGTTTGCAGGTGGTTTATCCTGAGGCTACTTGAGTTCCAGGAAGTTAATTTTATTATTATAGATCCTTTAGCAATTCACTGTGACTCAAAGTGATTCTAAAGTTGCACACCTGAAGCCATTGCTTTGCCTTTAATTTTAAAATATATCTGCCTTGTGACAATAGCACAAGGCAGTATACAAAATAAATTATATTATACTAAATATTCTATACAGGAACACACTTAACTTAAATCCAGTGAGATAGATAAAAGCATGCAGCTATATATTCCTCCTACTATTTTTATCTTGGTACTTTAATTATTTCTTTTATATAGTAATAAATGTATTCAAAATGTTTTTATAAATGCCTTAATATTAATGATTCCTGTCAAAAATTCTTACAAATAAATACATTTTAGCAACAATTTATAAACATATTTTCTTTTTTTATATTTATATATAAAGCATCACCTGCATGTATAATATTGCAACTTAAGTTTTCTAGTTATAACATTTGCTAAGTGAAATAAAATACTCAAGTATAAAGGAAATGCATCTGTGTCAGGAGCACCTGAACAGTTGAGAGTTTCCCAGGCACACCAGTCAGTCTCTTATGGACCTATGAGAAAAAACATGCTTATGATTGACATTTACACTTCTATTCCCAATTTGCAGAACATGCTTCCCTATTGAATCAGTTGAAGTGAAATTGCTTTTACTTTTGTTAAGTTCTGATGAATTCAATTGAATAGTTTTGCAGCCCTCTGGTTATGGAAAATTCTTATGTTATTAAGCAATGAAAAAGGATAAGTGAGAAAGTACTATTCAAGATTATTTTCCTCATGTTTTTGTAACAGGGTCCTGATTTCTGTGATGTTGTAAATATGCATGAAATATGTTATATTCTTAACAAACACTTCCTGATTACCATGAAGAAAGAAAATTGAGCCAAATTGTCGTTGATACTTTCTACAGTTATGATCCTGAATATTCACAAATATTTATAACTCTTGAGTTTTGTAGCCAATGCCATCTACTTAAAGTACTTAAAAGTTATTTGTATTTTGCAAAGATGTCAAAAATTTATACAGAAATTTGACAAAGACAGTATAAGCAAAGATAATTACTGACTAATATTTCTCATGAACACAGATGGAAAATCTTCTACAATCCAGTAGAATGTCAAATATATCAACATATAGAAATGTTAGTCCTATATGAAAGTGGAGTTTTTCTCCATAATAAAATGTTGCTTTAACATTTAAAAATTGCTGAATGTAATTTATATCAGGAGAATTAAAAACAGCATTATCATATGACCAGATTATCACTTACTTATGATTAAAAAATCTCAGCAAACTTGAAGTAGAAAGAAATGTCCTCAACATGATGAAGGTAAATTATGAAAAAGATTGCCTGAAAGATCATACTTCCTGGTGAATAATTGACGGTATCCCCTCAATAACAGGAACAAGGCAAGGATGTCTGCTCTCATGACTCCTATTTGAAATTATAGTGAAGACAAGAATTAAAGGGATCTGGGATATGAAAGTAACTAAAGATGTTTTATTAACAATATTATGATTTGCATATAAAATTCTAATGTACCTAATATATCTATTAGAATTAATACAAGGAATTAACACAGTCAAAAGATACAAGATTAATGCACAAAAAGTAATTGTACCTCTTGGTCACTACATAAAAAAAGCATTTGAGGAAAAATGCTGAATATATTGTAGCTTATTAGAATAAAATTGCATGAAAGCATTTTTACATTATTTATTTAAAGAAATATAACCTCTCATTAGAAAGAATTTGGTGTATTTATGTCAAATTTTAATAACAATCACTTTATTTATTTATTTTTTTTTCGGTACCGGGGATGGAACTCAGGGGCACTCGACCACTGAACCACATCCTCAGCCCTATTTTGTAAATACAACTGCTTGTTTTAGTCAGCTTTTCACTGCTGTGACTAAAAGGACCTGATCAGAACAACTGTAGAGGAGGAGTTTATTCGAGGGTTCACAGTCTCAGAGGTCTTAGCCCACAGAAGGCTGGCTCCCTTCCTTAGGGTCCAAGATGAGGCAGAACATCATAGAAGAGTGTGGCAAAGGGAAGCTGCTCACATCATAGTGATTGGGAAGCAGAGAGAGAGACTCCACTTGCCAGATACTAATATATATCCCAAAGCTACATTCCAATTCCCACCTCCTCCAGCCACACATCAATTACACTCACTTAATCCCTAACAGGGAATTAGTTCACTGATTAGTTTAAGACTCTTATAACCCAATCATTTCTCCACTGAGCCTTCTTGCATTGTCTCACACGTAAGCTTTTGGGGGACACCATACATACAAACCATAACACTGCTGAATATTAGGATAAGAAAGTTTAAAGCTAGACATTATTTACATATTCATTATAGTAAACAAAAGTAACTCACTTTCTATTAACTTTATGTTATCTCATAAATTATACTTAGCGGGTTTCAAAACAAAGGACAATGCATAGCAGTATTTATAAAAATAAGATAAAATCCTTATGAACATACAAGCCATCACTCTTAGTGAAATTGCACTATTATCTCTCTGTGTTGTTAAAATAGAGATTGTTCAATAATTAAATTTACCCACTGTAATTTGAGTAATTTCTTCCAAGTAAATAACCTTGTCCCACATATATGATTATAGCTATTTAGCCTTCTCTGGTCTATAAACTCATTACAGCTAACTTTCCTACAAAATACATATTTCAATGTTTATTTCATGATCCTTTTGCCTTGATTAATATTATGAGGATTTGAAGTTGGATAAAAGAAATGAGGAATTTTTAACTTAAATCGTATAGAACAAATATTTACAATATTTTCCCCTTCTGTTTCTTCTTTCTAGCTTTTCCACTGTTATTATTCATTTTCTCTTTCTCTTCCTTTTTCCTCTCTTCTTATATTTTTCTCTTTATGTTTCAATATTCTAAAATAATATTTTGAGGTATTACATAAAGAAAAGAATAATAAATGCTATGTTTTTGTGCAAATTCATACTTATAAAAATAAAAAATAAACTCATAGACATAAAAGGATGCTACAAGTTTCTACCCTATATTTTTTCCAGGCTAAAAGCGATGGGTACTAAAAAGCCATTGTGAAACAAACCCTCACTTCTTTCAGGTAACTATTAGTTTATAGTACAGAAAATTTGCAGAGAAAAATGGAGGAGAAAGGAGGGAGAGAGAGAGAGAGGACTTAGTGTTATGGGTGTATTAAAAAACATGAGGCTTTGTGTTGACATTACCTATCCAACCACGTGTATTGTATTGTAAAACATAGACAATATCTTGGAATTGCTTCTCATTTATTAAATTCATCATTTATCATTTTATTATTAAAAAGAAGTCAATTGCAGTGACTAATATGGTTTAATTATAGTTTCTTCGCAGTTTTTGTCTACTTGTTCCATCTACATTTTCTTTCATTGTATCTTTTATCCACATCCATTTATTAGATTCAGTATTATTTATGATTTCTTTCATCACCAATGCTTGCTCATAATTTATATCCATTTCTAATTAATTTTAGAGATTTCCATAGGCTTATACCAGCTTTTGTGCTTCCATAACAAAATAACTGAGACTGAGTAATTTATAAGGAACAAAAATATATTTCTTCACAGTCCTGGAGGCTAGAACTCCAAGGGATGGAAGAGCAAAACAGGGAGAAATAAAATTCCATTTATTGTTTATATAAATTCATTAATTCTTTTCATAAGGGTTCAACCATCATGACTAAATGATCTAAAAACCCCATTTCTTACTTTTGTTACAGTGAGGATTTGACTTTCAATGTCAATTTTGGAGGAAATGTAAACAAGTCATGGCAGTTCATAACACATATGTTTTCTCATGATCTGATATTATTAAATCATTTTACTTTTTGTTAGTGCAAATATCTCACAACAATATTTTCTCAAGTCTTCTCTCTCTCTCTCTCATTTGTTTTGCTGTTTTTACAGTGCAGTTAAATTTTACATATGCCATCAAATTAAACCACTACTATCAAAATTAACATATTTTATTAAATGATCTTATTGCATTATATAATAGTTTTAGGTTTACAGAAAAATTGTGATCATTAAGCAGATAGTTTTCATTGACCTCAAATCCCGTCTTGGATTTCTCTGAAGTGTTTGAGTTTGCAATTTGCTATCCTGTATTTTTCATCAACTCTGTCTGGCAAGTATCTCTTCATATTATTATTGTGCTACATACTTTTGACCTTCTCCATCTGAAACCTTAAGTCATATGTTAGACTATTTACAATTTTACTGTGGTTTGAGATGTTCTATTCTGTATGGATTTTTTTTCTGCTCTTTTTTCATTTTTTTTTTTTTTAAATTTCAGATTAGCTGGTTTCCTTCAACCTGTTCTCAAGTCCTATAACCAGGCTAACAGATGACTGCCATGATTCTTGCCTCCTGGTAGACTTTTCTGCAATCTCCCTCTAATGAATAGAGCTAATGTGTGCAGTTAATACAATATTCCAGCATACTTTTAAAAATATATTCTGGTTTAACCTTCTATCTCTCATAGAAAACCAGGTCTGGTCATTGGAACACTCAAAGATCTCTTTGGGGAGGTTCATGCAGCAAGGAACTGAGACCTCTTGCACAGGTCTATGATTTATGGTGGTAACCTTAAAATTAAAGTTTAATATGGTATTTTAGAACATTCTGAATCTTAAGTACTACAACCGTGGTAATGTATCCTTTGGGCACCTAGGTCATAGTGACATGGTGTGTCCAAAACAAAACAACAATGGTAGAGTCTTAACACCCCTGAGACACAAATATTAGGGCATACTGTTTGTTGCTAGGGTAGAATCTCAGTCAAAAAATAAATATTTTATATGCTGTTTCTTATCCCAGTAACATCCACAACTTTGTCCCTCAGAATCTCAAAATATTTGAAAATGTTTAGATTGTTTTTAATATTAGTTTTCTCTTTCTATAATCTTAGAAAATTTGTTATTTCCAAATAAATTTACATATATGAAAATATTTGTTTCATTTCCAATATCTGTAAGGAAAAATTAAAAAGAAATCTTTCCTAGGGATGATAAATACAAATCTATATCCTATACTGTGAAACACATTTCTTATTTGGCTTTCTGATAACTTATAAAAAGATTTTATATTTCAAATACCTGGCAATAAAACAACTAGAGAGAGATATGATAAAATTCTAAATTGAGCTCTGGATTTCTGTCTATATTATTCCAGTCTGTGAATTATCTCTGTTCATAGTTGTAACCTTTAGCTGCTGAACAGAATTCAGGAAATCTGACACTTGTACAGAGTTTTTAATGTAATAAATATGTCATGGGTCAAATCTCACATCAAAGGAAATTATTGCCTTGGAAACTGTTATCTGAATTATTTCTCTATCAGTATCTTCAGGATATTATTTATTTATTTATTCACATGAATATACCTCCATTTACTTTTATATATTTATTTATTTTACCCTTGATCTTCAAACTTATTTTTTTAAATTTTTTAATTTTTTAATTTTTTAATTTTTATTTTTGGTACTGGGGATTGAACTCAGGGGCACTCAACCACTGAGCCACATCCCAGCCCTATTTTGTGTTTTATGTAGAGACAGGGTCTCACTGAGTTGCTTCATGTCCTTGCCACTGCTGAGGCTGGCTTTGAACTCGCAATTCTCCTGTCTCAGCCTCCCTAAGTGCTGAGATTACAGGCTTGAGCCACCATGCCCAGCTATCTTCAAATTTATTGAGTACAGAAAACAGTACATTCTCCAGTGCACAAAAGGTACAACCAAGTAAAGAATCCCTGACCCAGTTATTGATCTAATATGGACCAAACCAATGAACAAACAAGACAGCAATGCCTTCTCCGCCCCTATCCCCAATAATTATTAATATTATTATTATTACTTTTCATCCCTACTAGCCTCTGATGTGCACTATTCTCCCACCCCATTTATTAGGTTATTATATTATTATATTATTATTATGTTATTATATTATTAGGTTATTATATTATTATTAGATATCATTTATTTAGGTTAACTTTTCAAAAAGCTAAATATGAATGATTATTTTAAGGCTATTTCAAACTACCTCTACAAATATTTGTCATTGTAATAATATTTCATTTATGAAAGCCTTTTTGGCCTAGTTTGCTTTAGAACATTCTGTTTATTTTGCATTTATTAAACATGATGGACTAGAAAGTGATTTTTAAATGTTAGTAGTGATCACTGTTTTTTTAGGTAAATGAGAGGTCTAAATTACATTTTGGGAAAAAAAGACAATTCATATGATTGTCCCAAAATTGTGGACTGGAGTCAGAATTCCTGAAAAAAAAAAAAGATATTGTCTGATTTTTCTCACTAGGCCTCCAAAGATCCATCTGTATCTCCATGTTTTCATTCATTCATACATGTGCTTAAGCAAATATCTAGGTACCACTTACTTGCAAATCACATAGTACACAAAAGATTATATAAATATATATGATGTGATCATTTCTTGTAATTTTTTGGAAAAAAATAATGTATATTTAAGAGAAAAAATTTTAATTATATGAAATTGTATTTCTGCACTTCTTCATCAACACATGTATTGTCTTGTTTTTTTTATATTTTTTGATTTATTTTCAAAATTATATCCATATTAGTGTATTAACAATGCTTTCACACTGTGTTTGAATTTGCATTTCCCTAATGACATGAATTTAATTTTTCTTTTACCATATGCTTGTTGTCCATCTGTGCGTAGTTTTTCTAGTGATGGTAATTCAAATTCTACACCCATTTTTCAATTGGATTACTTATCATTTTATTGCAGAGTTGTAAAATTCCTTTGTGTATTTTGGGTACAAATTATTTATCATATTTGCAAATATTTTCTCCCATTCTCTGTGTTGTCTTTTTAATTCTTGAAGCACAAAAGGTTTTAAATTTGAAGTCCACTTTATTCAATGTTTTGTTATTTCTATGGCTTTTGATGTCATAATTAAGAAACCATTGCCTAATCCACAGTTACAAAAATTTGCTCCTATGCTTATTAATAAGATCTATAATTTTAGCTGTTATATTTAGGGCTATTATCTATTTTGAGACAATTATTGTATTTTGTGTGAGGTAGGATTCTGAGTCCATTCTTTTATATACTGATGTCCATTTGACTCAGGACTATTTTTTGAAAAGCTACTATTTGCCATTAAAATGCATTGGCATGTCAAAAATCAGTTTAGGGCTGAGGATGTAGCTCAGTTGGTATAGTGCTTGCCTTACATGCACAAGGTCCTGGGTTCAATACCCAGCATGGACAAAAGATAAAAAATAAAAAATAAAATAAAATCAGTTGGCCAAAAGTATGAAGATTCATTTCTTGTATAATTGCCTGAGCTATAACCTTTAGTATTATGTTCACCAGAGGTTGCAAGACCACATATTCCCTTTTATTACTGATCTTAGGAAGAAAGCTATTCATTTTTCAGAGTTAAGTATAATGTTAGCTGTGACCATTTCACAGATGCACTTTACCAGGTGACATGGTGACATACTTTTCTGTTCCTATTCTGTTGCGTGTTTTTAATATAAAAGCATTGGGGGCTGCACTACTTTTTTTGCTATGTTGTGGTGGCCATGTGGCTTTAAATTTGTTCTTTTTTTTTTTTTTTTTTTTTTTTTTTTTTTTTTTTTTTTTTTGTGCTGGGGATTGAACCCAGGGCCTTGTGCATGCAAGGTAAACACCGTACCAACTGAGCTATAACTCCAGCCCCAAATTTGTTGTTCCTAATATCCTCAGGTTTGATAGAAACTGACTATTTCTAAAATTTATGTTTGTGTACTATGTGATTTGCAAATAATTGGTACCTAGATGTAGAAATATGGACCATGTCAAAAATAAATATTTTATATGCTATTTCTTATCCCAGTAACATCCACAACTTTGTCCCTCAGAATCATCAAAATATTTGAAAATGTTTAGATTGTTTTTAATATTAGTTTTCTCTTTCTATAATCTTGGAAAATTTGTTATTTCCAAATAAATTTACACATATGAAAATATTTGTTTCATTTCCAATATCTGTAAGGAAAAATTAAAAAGAAATCTTTCCTAGGGATTATAAATACAAATCTATATCCTATACTGTGAAATACATTTCTTCTGTGTTACTGGGACACATAAAGTACACAAAAATACTATGTGATTTGCAAATAATTGGTTCTTAGATGTATAAATATGGACCATGGCATCTGAAACCT
The DNA here is from genome assembly GCA_004024805.1 of Geosciurus inauris. Taxonomy (NCBI): domain Eukaryota; kingdom Metazoa; phylum Chordata; class Mammalia; order Rodentia; family Sciuridae; genus Geosciurus; species Geosciurus inauris. The sequence continues at coordinate 12,318 of PVHX01009151.1, forward strand.
TTGCTTTACCTCTGCCTTCTTTTTTCAATCTCCACAGCATCTCAGAGCACAATGGAAGGTTTCTGTTATGTATTTCTTTTCTTATGAATGTGAAGGTTATTTTTGTGTGTCAGCTTGATTGGGCTACAATTTGCCCAGATATTTATTTTGTCAAATATTATGATCTGGTTGTTTCTGTAAGGGTGTTTTGAATGGTGTTAATCCTTTATTTGCTAGAGAAAGTAGATTGGTCTCCATCATGTGGATGGGACTTAACCAATCAGTTGAAGTGTAAATAGAACAAATTTTACTATTTAATAATATATTTAATTAAAGTAAAATATTTCATAAAATAATCCTATTCAAAGAATATTTTTCTTTAGAGATTTTGTTACTTTGAAATGCTAAAATAGGTGATACTTTTTGTATTTATTTTTAAAAGGAAAAATTATAAAGTCTTATTTTAATGCCAATGGTTAATGAGTAGTTGTTGGGAGCAAAAAGCCCTGAGTCATTTCCTGATCGGCTCCACTTCCTGGTTAAGCAGGAGCGCACCAAAGCAGTGAACCTCCCCTTTTCGATACCACCTGTTTGCACCGACCAATTGTCCTGCGACAGTCCTTTCCCCTCCCCTCCCCCTCCTGAGCATACATATATACCACTGTTCTTAAATAAAAATTTGGAGGTTTGATCAGAATCCTGTCTTGCCTCTCTTCTTTCGCGCCCCTTGTTTGTTTCATTCTCTTAGGCGGTTCCCGCGTGTCCCCCTTGTTGCCCCGCGGGTCGGGGCAAGTAGTCATTATGTATATTCAAGGATGATATAAACATGTTATGACTCATAAAATTCAATAATAAGTCTTTCACTTTTTAAAGTCTTTAAAATGTTGCAAATAAAATAAATCCCTTCAAATATCTATGCCAAACGAGCTTTGTATATTATTTTTGTACCACATTTTGCACATATTGCTTCCTCTTTTACATGCTTTTTATTCCTCACAGTGTATATCTTGATTTCTTCAAGTTATTTAAAATATATTCTCCAGTTCCATTCATTTACCAGAAATGACATGATTCCATCCTTCCTCATGATTGAGTAGAACTCCATTGTATATATACCACATTTTCTTTATCCACTCATCTATTGATGGACACCTAGGCTGATACCCTACAACTGAAATTTCAGTCCTGCTGATTAACAGTTCTTCACATTAGTAGACTCATGCAGTGCTTTTCAGTCTGTGACTGGTTCATGTCATTTAGCCTACTATCCTCAGAATTGATTCTTACTGTTTCACATCATAGAACTTCTTTCTTTTCCTTCTTTTTGGAGGATAAATAATATTTTACTATATACACCACTGTTTAAATTTATTTACTTGCCAATGAACACATATGTGTTTCCACTTATTGTAGGTTAATAGTGCCAAAATGCATAAATACTGTCAGTTGGATAGATACTACACTGATGCAGCCACATCAATATTTATAGCATCTCAGTTCACAGGAGCCAAGCTATGGAACCAACTTAGATGTCCTTCAAGAGATAAATGAATAAAGAAAATGTGGTATATATACAAAATGCAATATTAGCCATAAAAATAATGACTTTATGATGTTGACAATAAATGGAATTATCTGGAGATTATTATGCTAAGTGAAATAAGCCAATCCCAAAACACCAAAGGCCAAATGTTCTCTCTAATATGTGGGTGCTAATGCACAAGGGCAAGGGAAGGGGGAGAATAGAGGTTCATTAGATTAGACAAAGGTGAATGAAGGGAAGTGAGAGGGAATGGGAATAGGAAAGACAGTGGAATGAATCTGACAAACTTTCCTAGGTACATGTAAGAATATACCACAGTGAATCTCCACATCATGTACAACAAGACTGTCATCCTAATTAGAATAAGATGTAATCCATGTTTATATAAATTTGTCAAAATATACTCTGGCATCATTTATAATTATAAAGAACAAAAAATAATAATTCAGATAATCACTGAACAGATCAAGGTGTAGAAAAGTTCTACCATCCAAAAGCATGTTTTGCATCTTCCCAATTTTCTTCTGCAACTAATAACCACTATTCTCACTTCTGTTGCCAGAGATAAGTTTTGCCTGTTGATGGTTTTCCTGTAAATGAAATCATACATAAGTACCTTTTTACTTATTGTTTCTTTTCCTTTTATAAAAATCATTTAATTTGTCATATTTTTGCCTATTTTTGATAGGTTAATTCTTTTTTTTCTTTATTAAACAAAGTAATGGTTTAATAGTTTCATAAGACAATTTACAGATCAAACAATGTAAAATTATTTAAGCCTCATGATGTTTTCAGACTTATTATCATTTTATACTTATATTTAAACATATTTCAGCAGTAAATATTTATGTATGTACTTAATTTACAGTCCCTCAAGTTAATTATATGAATATAAGATGTGCAGTATTCATAATATATAAACTTGTTAGTGTTTATATCTTCCTTTCTTTTGTATTCTATTTCACTTTCTAAAATATGTAGTACTAAGCACACATTGAATATATATTCTTTTGAATGTCAAAGGAAATAAATGATGGAATATGAAATCAATTTTTAAGTTTGAGTACCTCTTTAAAAATGGGAGCAGAAAGGCTGGAGATATAGTTCAGTTGGTAGAGTGTTTACCTCGCATGCACAAGGCCCTGGGTTCAATCCCCAGTACCACAAAATTAAAAAAAAATGTAAAAAGTGAAAGCAGAAATAGGAAAACTGAATATACCTAGGCTACAATAAGCTACACTCAAAAGGATGACTGGAAGCTCAGTCGTTTAATGGATTTGGTATTGTTTTATCATTTGTGACTCCAGGTTTTTCTCTGCAGGAAATATTAGACTGTTTGAATTGTTTCCTTATTATGGAGAAGTGATTAAAAATTCTGCTGAGCTGTGATGCAGTTATCTGAGTATAGAAAAGGCAAGAGATTAGGAAACATTAGAGGGATTATAAATATCTAATAATACTAAACTGGTCTGTAATTACCTCTATGGGAGTTACAGAATAAAATTGCAGTATTAGAATAAACAAAAGATCACACTAGAGCAGTATATTCTTTTTAAATATGAGCATGTCCTAAGAACATTCAGTGTCATGTTTTTCCCATTATGGTATATCTGTTTGTGATACATTATTTTATTTTAGAGCTAATTTTCTAATTTGACTATGATTGAATTTACTAGCATGCTCTTTGGCCCTAATGAATTATAAGACCTTTTGCTACATTGTTAATTTGATCTAACTTGTTCATTTTGATATCCTTTAATTTCATTTGCTTCATATTCAAAATTAAAGTTGATGTAATATCATATGATTTTGATAACTTAATTTTCAAATAATTGATAAATTATCAAGTACTATATATTATTAGAAGACCATTCATTCATAATAAATAGTATGTCCTGGATAGCTCTAATTTAAAGGACAAGAATATTAAGAATAAGATTTACTCTCAATAATTTATTTAAAGTCTAATTTGAGAATTTTATTTAAAAAAGAATTTTCAAGGCATATGGTAATCATGATTAACTTTTTACTATATTTTTCATATGAATGGATTTATTAAAAAATTATAATCAATATATGTATAATAAAATATTTTCTGTTTGATGTTAAAATTTGGGACATATAATCTAGTCTTGTGTCATTAGCAGTTATTTCCTCTGTTTCTTATTTTATCAGCTGAATAACTTTAGACATCAGAGGGAATTTAATCCAATATTATCCCTAATATAATTTGTTATACATCTTTTGACAGGTTAATGCTCCATCAGATTCACACCTTTCTTCACTATTTATCCATGATCTGTTTTAGCAATGGCATTATAAATCCAGAGCACTGTCTAGTATTTTTTACATGAAACTGCTTAGTAAGGTTGCCTAAAGGGTGAAAGTATCTTTTCTTACCTCAAAATAAATGTGTCCATTCCACAAATACTAGGTGAGAATTCACTGAACTGAAATACAATGTGAGCAATTTTTTTCTTTCTATGCAACATCTCTACCCCTAGTCAGATGACACTTCAATAAACTTTCAATCTCATTTTTTAATTCAATACCACGTTAATACTATCTTTTAAATCACTACCTTCATGGACTAGATGTATTTTTTATAGCATTACATATGCACATAAATACTATCATAAGTGTTTCCATTCACATACCACCAAAAAACGTTTTTTAACAAATACAGATGTGGGGTCATACATTGGAAAATGCTGGCCATTGGAACAATTTTGTTGGGAGACAAGTTAATAATGGAACATGATTAATAGGTAAAGTATAAAATTTTGGTGCTGTAGGCATTTGAAAAGTGAAGTCTAGACATGGGCCAAATATAGGATTCTCATAGTGTGAAAAATGGACTACAAAATATAGTCCAAATTCAAAATTTGGCCTTAGGAGAGTCCTGAATATTCAAACATGGTGATTTAGTTTAAAAGAATGAAATCTCTTCTCCTTATACCTAGAGCCAAACAGTTGATGAAGTTGAAGGTATATAGCTACTTAACTTCTGTGTTTTACAAACATTTTTGCTTTGGGCCTTCTATTCAAGAATGAAAAAAATTCTAGATAGATGAAAAGGCATTTTAATGCATTTTTCCTTCTGACTATAAGCAGAAGTACACTTTAAAATTAAATTAAAATAGTACCCACAAGCATATTACATCTTGGTTCCACTCTCCATTTATAAAGTCTGTATGAGTTTGTGTCATTATATAGAAATTACTATTTTGCTTTTGCTACACATTGTGAAATGGAAAATTTGGTCACTAATTTGACAGAAAGACATGCACATTTCCTGAAATAAGAGAAACATGCAAATGCAAATACTTTATTCACTTCATCTATGACCAATATAACATCTCTTCTAAAATTGGTAAAAGAAATCCTGCACCTTACTTAAATATATTTTATGTATTATCCAGTATAATTTAATATTATTTAATTTAATGCTCTCCCCCTTATCATCCTGATAGTGATTAGTTATTTTTATGACATGACTCGTACTTTTTTAGGTCAGACATAACCAATAGATAGTTTATAGTTGGTAATAGTGATAAAAATAATCAGGTGGATGTTGGAATTACTGCATTTCCACAATCTTGCTCTGATTATTCACAAGAGTAATTCTCTGGATAATATTGCAACATGTACATATGTGAACTTGTTTTGTGTGGGAAGGTACAAACTACAAAGTAGTCAATGCCACCTGTTTGGTAGAACTTCAAGAAATCTCAGCTGTCTGTTTGTGTTTGCTGATTAAAAATTGCATGATTTGCCCAACTGTTGGAATTAGATATTTCAGGGAATAAATCTATAATGTATGTATTGAAAAATCATGTTACTTGGCCCACTAAAATAAAGGATATTTTGTTTTAGGCAATTCATATATCTGGAACAGATCAATTTCACTTTTAAGAATTCATGATGCTGAATAACAAGGTATTTTTTTGCCACTGGTAATAATTTAAGGTTGCAACATAAACTGAACAAAAATATGAGATTTTTAGTTAAATTTTATTATCAAAGAGATAATATTTTAATATCAGTATTTCCTTGTAAATTGGAACATATTTAACGCCAAAAATATATTTTCTATTTTTGTTGAAGTTCAAACTTACTTGGTTGTCTTGTACTTTATCTTGTCACCCTATATGTTTCTAACATTTATTTTGCCAGATCTGTATTATGTAATGATTTAACCATGCAGTAAATATTAATAAGTAAATATTATAACATGACAGACTCTGTTCTAAACATTGGAAAAATGGCTCTCAATAAATCATAAATACAATCTTTTCTTATAGAAATTACATATATTGGGAAAGACTAACAACTTAAACTCTGAATGAGCACATTAAATACTATGTTGAAGGTGATAAGAGCTGTGGAGTAAAAAAAGCAAGAAAGGTAATTAGGAAAAGGAGAGTAAATTGAAATGTTTTATTTTATTTTATTTTATTTTAAATATTTATTTTTTAGTTGTAGGTGGACAGAATATCTTTATTTTATTTTTATGTGGTGCTGAGGATCGAACCCGGTCTCACGTGCACTAGGCGGGCATGCTACCACTGCGCCATAACCTCAGCCCTGAAATGTTTTAAAAGAGAAAGAAGGCCTCTTTGGATACTACTCCTAAAATAAGTCAAGTTTTCCCTCCCCTTAGAAAGTCCCCTTCTTTTTCTCTCTAATTCCTCCTATAGAAGCTTTGCTTCTGTGTCTACCTCTGTCTCCAGAAACAAAGTACGCTAGGCCTACTCTACTAAAAGAGCTCAGTCCAGTCCATCTTTCAGATTTGTCATCAGCTCTCTGATAGGTTTGTAAATAGTTCTGACTGCATGGATTACCTGGTACTTCTCATTATAATGGTAGGATCACTGGCTTTTCACCAGCAGCAGAAATATTTTCCTTTTCTCAAAAGCATATGTGTATCTTAAACAGCAGCCTAGCAAGTAGCAGAGTTGTTTTGTTCCTCTGGTACATACATATGTATGAATATATGTATGTATGTATGTGTGTGTATGCGTACAGTCTGAGAGAAAAGATGAAATAAGAAGTTGGAGGCTACAAGATATGTGACATTAAAATTGTGGTAAGGTCTCTAGTTCTCTAGATTTTGTTAATAGAAATAGAAATAATCCAAATATTTTAGAGACAACTCTAGTAGAAGCATATATAAGATAAAAGTCCAGGTGTAGAAATTATTAAATGTAGCAGTAGTAGTCATAATGGGAAACTTTTAAAGGTATTAATTTGCGTTTTTAGTATATTCTTTGCCTTCTTTGCCTCATAGGTAATTCTACCCTTGATTTACCTGTTTCCCAGTATTAATGAAATGCTTGAGCTTACTAGCTTATTTGATTTGTATTTTACATGAAGTTTTAGAGATAATTTATTTTACATATAATTATATAGTAGTAGAGAGGAAAAGGTAACAAGTGCTTAAAATAACTGGTTTAAGAAATATTATGCTAAGTGAAATAAGTCGATCCCAAAAAACCAAAAGCCAAATGTTTTCTCTGGTTAGTAGATGCTGATCCAGAGTGGGGAAGGGGGATAGGGAAGAATGAAGGAACTTTGGTTTGTGTAGAGGGGAGCGAGAAGAGGGGTGGAGCTGTGGGGATGGGAAGGACTGTAGAAAGAGATAGACATTATTACCCTATGTACATGTATGATTACATTATTGGAGTAACTCTGAAACATGTACAGCCAGAGGAATGAGAAACTGCACTCTATTTGTGTACTATGTGTCAAAATGCATTCTATTGTAAAATTAATTAATTAAAGAAAACAGTAATAATAAAAAAAAGAAATATCACAAATCACATATTTGAGAAGCAGGTTCACTCTGCACTGAGTGCGGTGAGAAGGAGCAAACACATATACACATATTACATGAAGTAGATTTACTAATCACAGACAGTCAGCAAGCAGAAAAAGACACCTAGAACTCATTATGAACTCAACCTCCAAGTTTCAGAAAGCTGCCCAGGGTTGACAGTCCGATTACACATCTCTAGTACTTACACTGCTAAGGAAATCTGAAAACAGCCCAATTTGGAGCCTTGTAACTCATTGGGCAAAACTTTAAAAGTCATCCTTCTTTCAGACAAGAGTGGAACAAAGCTTGGGCTGTCCTGAGCATGTCTTTTGCAATTTAAAATATCCCATTCCCTTGGAGGAAAAGGAATAAATCTAGAATATTTTAAGCAATTCTTTTCGAATTCAAGAATTTACATTCCCAACACATTCTGCAATTATTCTTAAAAGCCACAAAAGCAAGCAAGAGGGTAGAAATGGGTCAATCCATAGTTACCTGTAGAACTGTACGTGTAATATGTGTAAAAGAGGTATTTTCTGAACTAACTTGCAATCATTAACAATTGAATGGAAATTATTTTAAGAGTAATTAGTGCTTGTTTCTAGTTCTTCTGGAATCTATATTTTTAATAATTTATTAATCAGTATACAGAAAGTACAGAGGTAATTCAAACTCATCTTCTCTTCCAGATGATTGATAAGCCTCATCAAATCCCAAGCCCAGGCTGGGGTTGTAGCTCAGTGCCACAGCACCTGCAGAGCATGTGTGAGGCAGTGGGTTCAATCCTCAGCACCACATAAAAATAAATAAATCGAATAAAGGTATTGTGGCCATCCACAACCAAAACAATTTTTTAAAACAATCCCAAGCTCTTCTGTTATTTATTGTCCTTTTTTTTTCTGGGGTACCAGAGGTTGACCTCAGGGTCACTCAAACACTGAGCCACATCCCCAGCCCTATTTTATATTTTATTTAGAGACAGGGTCTCACTGAGTTGCTTAGCACCTCACTTTTGCTGATGCTGGCTTTGAACTCATGATCGTCCTGCCTCCACCTCCTGAGCCACTGGGATTACAGGCATGTACCACTGTGCCAGGCTCTATTCTCTTCCTTCAGGAGTATGCATGGTTTTTATTTTTCTTGCCTTATGAATTTATCCAATGAAGAAAGTAAGCTATTTGAAAAGACACTACTATCAACCATTTATACTTTCAGAAAATCAGAGTTCTTGTTTTATTTTATAGGAATATTTATATTTTTTACCTACCTAAAGCAATAGTTAAATTGCTAATTCGCTAGAAAATATACTGCTTTAGTTCTTAGACCTATCCATGAGATCCATGGACCCCAGTGTAGATTAAAGTATTGACTGTCTTAGTCAGTTTTTCATTGCTGTGAACAAAATATCAGACAAGAATATCTTAGAGGAAGAAAGGTTTATTTTGGTTCACAAATTCAGAGGTTTCAGTACTTGGTCAGCTGACTCCATTGCTCTGGACCAAACTGGAGGTAGAAGGTTGTGTTGGAGGGCCATGAAAGAGGAAAGCTGCTCAGCTCTTGGCAGCTTGGAAACAGAGAGAAAGCAAGGACCAGGGGCGGATATAGCCTAAGGCAATTTCCCCAGTGGCCTACATCTTCCAGCTATACCCACCTGCTTACAGTTACCACCAGGTAGTTCATTAAAATTATTAATCCATCAAGTGGATTAATCCACTGATGAGGTTACAGCTCTCATGATTCAGTCTTTACACATCTGAACTTCGTTGCATTCCTAACACATGACCTGTTCGGAGGACATTTTTGATCTAAAACACAACTCTCACTTAACATTTTCTATGCACTTGATATATAGTTAAAATTAAATCCAAGCAAAGTTGATGTGAATGTTTGTGAAAGTACTGTGACTCTACTCATGGAAAAAATTAGTAATCATTTATTTTTTTCTTAAATCAAGGCATGATATGCTACATTTTGCAAACCATGATGACTAGAACCAATGTTCAAGAATTTAATTTTTATTGAGCTAGTGGGAAGTCAAGTATTGGTACTTCCTTCATCTTCCCTGTAATAACCTGAGGTAAAGTGAAGGTTGCAAAGTTCTGATAAAATGTACACTATTGGGGCACAATCTATAGCATACAAGCCACACTGCTAAATTATTGCTCATTTACTATATCTGTGTGGTCATTTAACAGTTCCTTTCCAATCAAAACTTGAGTACAGACATTTATGGTAAAGCTCTAACCTGGTGCTTAATGTTCTACTTGCAACAGGCAACTGTGTGGCTGTAATGCCCTTCCATTACTTAGCATCCTTCAATGCTTTTTTTTCATTTTTTTTTTACTGTTTTTAGAGAAAATAATTAATTTTGATGAAGAACAGCTTATAGCTTTGTTTTCCTCTTATGTATAGTACTTTGCCTTGTCTAAATTATTTTGGCTTATCAACAAGTGTCAAAGAGGGGCTGGGATTATGGCGCAGTGGTAGCGTGCTCGCCTAGCACGCATAAGGCACTGGGTTCAATCCTCAGCACCATATAAAAATAAAATAAAGATATTCTGTCACCTACAACTAAAAAATAAACATTTAAAAAAATACAAGTGTCAAAGATATTTTTCTGTAATTTCTTCTAGAAATTTCATAATTGAGAATTTTACAATATGATATATTATTCTCTACAAACTAATTTATTTTCATTGGATGAGGCCCCTTTTTATGTTTTTCCTATACAGATTGCCAGTTTTTCTATTTCTTATTGAATTTCATTCATTTTTTTAAAAAAATAATACTGTCTCTGTAGGGGTTTGTTCTATTCTGGTCTCTTCTGTTTTATTTTTATGTTTGCTTTTCTTTATAGAAATATTATATAGCCTGAATAATGTTTAGCTCAATAATAAATCTTTCAACTCTGTAGTGTAAGTCAACTAATTTGTCTTAATATTTTTAAAAATTGTTATTACAGATACTTTGCATTTTTATATAAATTTTAGAATATGCTAAATAGTTTAAATGCATTATGGATTTTGTTTAATATTTCTTTGAATACTTAGATAAATTTAGCAGCAGTTGAAATATTAATGACATCGAGTTGCTTATTATATTGTTTCAGTCTAATTCCTCTCAGGAAGTATTTATCATTTTAATTACAAGAGTATGATGATTTGATTATTTTAGAAATATTTTATGACCACTGATGTGACTGGAAAGGTGTTTATGTTTTTAAATTCATTTTCAATTATCTTCTGTGTATAAAAATAAAGTTGATTTTTTGTCTATGCTCCTTGTGCCACATGGCTTTTTTGAATATGCAACCATACCTCCATATCCACGGGGGGAGTCATTCCAAAATCCCCATGGACACTAAAACCAGAGGTTACTCCAGTGCTACACATAAAATGCTGTAGTATTTGTATATAACCTATACACATCTTCTCAGACACTTTAAACTGTCTCTCTAGTTTGCTTATAATACCTAATATGTTTTAAATCTTATGATGCAAATAGTTTATATATTTCATTGTTTATTGAATAATGACAAAAGAAAGTCTGTAAATATTCAATAAAAGCAAACCTTATTTTCTTTGAATGCTTTTGGTCTGTGGTTGGTTGATTCCATAGATACAGAACCCAAAGATATAGAGGGCTGACTATATTTACTGTTTTCTTAGGATTTCTTACCTATATAATTAATTTTGTCTGTAAATTATTAAAATTTTATTTACTTCTAAGCCTTTATTTCATTTTTAACACACTATAATTGTTAACATATTTAATCTTATTTATTGAATAGATACTGAATACATGTTTTTATGGAGGTGGTGACAATGGACTTTGGTTTCTTCCAATCTTAGAGGTACTCATAGCTTCACCAATAAATATAATATTAACTGTGTGCTTCTAATAGATGCTTCTTATCAGACTGTTGAAATTTCTTTGTTTTTCCTATATGGTCATAGTTTATATCATGATTGTAATGTTGCCAAACTTTATATTGCTTTTTACTATCTTCATAAAATATATTTAATAGAAGTCCATTTCTCCTTAATTTTCAATTTTTTATTGTTTTTTTTAGTTACACATGACATTAGGATTCATTTTGACATAATTATAAAAGCATGGAGTAAAATCTGTTCTGATTCAGTCCCTAGTATTTCCCCTTTTCCCTCCTCTTCTTCCTCCCTATGTTCCCTTCCCTCTATTCTACTGATCTATCTGCTATTACTTAGAAATGTTTTTATTTGTTCTCATTAGTTATACATGACAGTAGAGTGCATTTTGACACATCATACATAAATGGAGTATAATTTCTCATTCTTCTGGTTGTATATGATAGAGAATTACACTGGTCATGTAGTCATATATGTACATAGGGTAATAATGTCAGCTACTCCCTACTGTTCCCCTCCCTTCATTCCCCTCTACCTAATCCAAAGTAAGTCTATTCATCCCTAGATCCCTCAACTCCTTATTGTGAACTAGAATCCACATATTGAGAAAACATTCAGCCTTTTGTTTTTTGAGATTGTCTTATTTTGCTTAGCATGATATTCTCCACTTCCATCCATTTACCTGTAAATATCATAGTTTCATTTATGAAATAATTTCATATGTAATAATGAGATTCACTAGGGTATATTCTTATATGTACATAAGAAATTTAGGTCAGATTCATTCCGTTGTCTTTCCCTATCCAGTTCCTCCTTCCATCCCTTCAGTTCCCTTTGTCTACCCCACTAATCATTCTTCTTTCTTTTTATCCTCCCCTCACTTATTTTGGATTTGCTTTCATGTATGAGAGAAAATATTAGATATTTAACTTTTGAGGACTGGCTTATTTCACTTAGAGTGATAGTCTCTAATTCAATTCATTTACCAAAAAATGCCATAAAGTCATTCTTATTTATGGCTAAGTAGTACTCCATTGTGTATATAAACCACATTTTCTTTATACATTTATCTGTTGAAGGGCAGCTACTTTGGATCCATAGTTTGGCTATTGTAAATTGGACTGCTATAAACATTGATGTGGCTGCATCACTGTGGTGTGCTGATTTTAAATCCCTTGGATTGATATCAAAGAGTGAGATAATTGGGTAATATGGAAGTTCCATCCCCAATTTTTTGAGAAATCTGTATATTTCTTTTCAGAGTGATTGCACCAATTTGCAGTCCCACCAACAATGTGTAAGTATACCTTTTGCCCTATGCCTTCATCAATATTTATTTCTATTTGTATTGTTGACAATTGCCAATGTAGTTTTAATTTGTACTTATCTGATCGCTAGAGATGTTGAACATTTTTTCATATATTTGTTGACTGTATTTCTTCTTTTGAGAAGTGTCTGTTTAGTGCTTTTGCCCATTTATTAATTGTTATTCGTTTTATTGATGTTCCGTTTTTTGAGTATTTTGTATAATGTGAATATTAATGTCCTGAGGAACAGGTGGCAACATTTTTCTCCCATTCTGTTCTCTCTTTATACTCTTGTTTCCTTTGCTGTGACAAATTTTTAATTTGATGCCACCCCCTTATTGATTTTTTTATTTTATTTTTTGAGTTTTTAGGAATCTCGTTAGGAAAGTCAGTTCCTGAGCTGATGTGTTAGAGGTTGGGCCTACATTTTCTTCTGGCCTAATTTCTAGGTCTTTGATCCACTTTGAGTGGAGTTTTATGCAGGGTGACAGATAGTTGACATTTCATTCAACTACATATGGACTTCCAGTTTTCCCAGCACCATTTGTTTAAAAGGCTACTTTTGTCCTACACGTTTTTGGCACTCTGGATAGTATGAGATAACTATATTTGTATTTGTCTCTGTGTATTCTTTTTTATTCCGTAGGCCTTCATGCTGTTTTGGTGTCAGTATCAGGCTGTTTTTGTTAGTATATCTTTGTAGTATAATTTGAGGTTTGGTATCATGATGCCCCCTGCTTCACCTTTCTTGCTAGGAATTGCTTAGGCTATTCTGAGTCTCTTATTTTTCCAGATGAATATCATAACTGCTTTTTCTAGTTCTGTGAAGAACATCATTGGGATTTTGATGGGAATTGCATTGAATCTTAGCGCTTTTGATACTATGGCCATTTTTACAGTATTCTTTCTATTCTAGAACACAGGACATCTTTCCATCTTCTAAAGTCTTCTTCAATTTCTTTCTGGAGTGTTCTATAGTTTTCATTGTAGCAGTCCTTCACTTCTTTTGTTAGATTGATTCCCAAGTGTTTTGCTTTGTTTTTTTTTTTTTTTTTTTTTTTGAGGCTATTTTGAATAAGATAGTTTTCCTAATTTCTTGTTCAGCAGAATCATCTGCTAAATGCGATTGATTTATGGGTGTTAATCTTGTATCCTGCTACTTTGCTCAATTTATTTATGAGCTCTAGAAGTATTCTAGTGGAATTTTTTGAGTGTTCTTGATAAAGGATCATGTAGTCAGCAAACAGATAACTTCAGCTTTTTTTCCCCCATTTCCCTTTAATTTCCATCGCTAGCTGACTAGCTAGAATGGCTAGTTTCAAGGACTGCGTTCAGTAGGAGTGGCGAAAGAAGACATCCTTATCTTGTTCCTGTTTTTAGAGTAAATGCTTTCAATTTTTCTCCATTCAGAATAATGTTGGCATTGGGTTTGTAATATATAGCCTTTATAATGTCGAGGTTAAGTTCTTTTTATCCCTAGTTTTTCTTGTGTTTTAAACATAAATGAGTGCTGTACTTTATCAAATGCTTTTTTTGCAGCTATTGAGATAATCATGTGACTCTTGCCCATAAGTCTATTTATGTGGTGAATTACATTTATTGATTTCCATATGTTGAAACAACCAGGCACCCCTGGGATGAAACCCACTTGAAGCATTATTTCTTTAATGTGTTTTTGTATGTGGTTTGTCTATATTTTATTAGAATTGTTTTGCATCTATTTTTATCCAATATTTGGTGTGAAGTTTTCTTTCCTCGAAGTTTTTCTGTCTAGTTTTGATATCATTTCTTGTTTCTTCATTAAAAATGAACATAATTCACATGAAACAGTTTTAATTATATATTCTTTTTTGTGAACTTTTTTCTTTTATTCAGTTTACTTCTATTATGCATTTGCTCAGCAATTCCTGCTTCAATTATCACTCCTGCTGCTAAAACTTGTGCCAATTTTTTCATTCTGTTATATAAAGAAGTCAATATTTTTCAGTATATGCTACCAAACTCTATTGCAGAATGCCATCTATATATTTACTTATTTATCTAGTATTATTTTAGTTATAGATAGACACAATATTTTTATTTTATTTATTTTTGTGTAGTGCTGAGAATTGAACCCAGTGCCTCACTATGCTAGGTAAGTGCTCTACATTGAGCTACAACTGCAGGCCCTATTCATCTAGTTTTTATATGTGTATACATATATTTATTTCATTTATGTGTGTGTATGTATATGTATATATAGTGTATTCATATATATTGGTGTATATGTGCATGTTATAAAGTGTTGGTATATATAGTATATATAGTGTGTTTGTGTGTGTGTATCTGTATTAAGTTCATATAGTTGCACAACCCTGCAATGTATGTTCCATTTTTAGAGAAGAAGTGTTTTCTCAATAATATTTTTCAATTTAGCATAGATTTAGAAGAAAGTGTCTAGAAAAACTAAATTTAAATATTAAAAATAAAATAAAATCACTAGTTCATAATAGATTTCAAAATATTTTTAACATTTGATGAATTTGCATTAGGCAATATTATTTTGGTAAAATATTGCCTATATTTTCCAGTAAATGGCTGTCTGCTTTAAAATGTGCTGCATATAATTTAATAAAAGTATTATTTCAAATTATCTAAAACATTATTCAGCAATAAAGAATTTTTATGATTCTAAAGAAATAAAACTAAATTAGTTTTGATTTTCTGAAATTAAGATGAACTATCTGATCCAAAATAATTTTTCTTGAACTTGAAATGTTATCACCCTCAAATTTAGCTTTGTGATCTGCTCAGATTGTTCTTTTATCTTCCATATAATTTCTCAAGCCCACTTAAATTAATTTTTAAACTATTCTCTTTGCTGCATGTCTTTAATCATATGACTGTCCGTGATTTTTCCTGGCTGTAAGTTATCTTTTTCCCCATTGCCTCTCAGGTCTCTAAATCTAGGAAATGCATTACCCTTTTCCTCTTTATTTGACCTGACACAGTTTTGATAAGGTAGAGATTAAGATGATCAGATTCCTCTCATTTGTTTTAATTCAATACTGTAAACACATCTTTTGGGCACGACTTAAAGTGCATAGCTGAAAAGACAATAAACTCATTCAACAAAAAAATACTATTCAGCAAAAATTTACTTTGCATTATATTTTATAAAATGATGTTTCTTTAATTACAAACTATTTTGCCTACTGTTTCGTTAGAAGAGCTTCAGGCATATAGTTAAATAAACTATTTTCAAATATATCTATGTTTCAGTGAAAATAGTAACCAGTTTACAATCTATTATGCTAAGATCAAATAACAATGCCTATGCATAAAGGGATAGATTATTTGTTGTCCAGTGATAAGTTACAGGTCAAAGGGATTTCAGTGATCTAAGGATTTTGTGTGCATTGTTTAAAAGAAAGATTAATAAGTTTACTAAGCAATATCTTTTATTTTGAATTTTGAAGCACATTTTTATTATTTAGAATAATGTGTTGAAAGTCTTATATGAACTGATCTTTTGTGTTTAAGAGTATGAAATCTTGAGATTTATAAAAGCACAAAGAATATACATATTTTCTTAAGCAGCATATGTAAACATATTACTCAGTTATTTTAAAAAATTCATTTAGAATATATCAAATAGGCAACCTGAATATCTGAATCAATATCTTGACTAAAATCAATATGTAGTTCATTCTAGGATTCTCTTTTTATTTATACAGTCTTACTTAGTGTTCTGAGAAGATTGGTTGGTTGTGAGACTAATTTAATAATGTAATTGGTCATTACATAGGCAAAGCTTACTCATAGCTTAATAATTAATAACTTAATTTATAGATTTTCTGCTCTACTTCTCACTTTATTTTTGTCCTAATTAAAGGCAGTGTCGGTCCCTAAACATTTAAAAATATAAATAAGAATAAGCTTAAAAATAAATTTCTGTGCAAAACTGTTCTTAATTGATTTTTTTATTGCTTCACACAATGTTTTTTCACATATAAAAGATGTGTATAAATCATTTTATATTATTTTATTCCAAACCAAAAATAACACCCTATCATCACCTTCTACCAAAGCTATTTGGCCTGCCTAGAAACTTATCATTGATATTCTTGATGATTGTGTAATATTTTAAGCTAAAAATATACCTTTTTGTCTTCAAACAGGCACAACTTTGGGGAATTTTTTAGTCTTTAAATATAATCAGTGGTAAAGAGCAAATTAATAAAGATAACCTATAACAACTGAGACAAGCACCATAACAGTGAAATTTCTGTTTTATAATAACTAGAAACAAACACAAACTCTGGGGGACAGGGATCCAAGATGTAACTTATCAGGGAGGAAAATTATAAAAACCAAAATGGAAAATTAAAAAAAAATATAACAACAAGAAGAGTGGTAATATCCTGCAAGGAAAGAAAGAGATAAAAGAAGAGAAAAGAGAACTTACCAGACGCCTAGACTGTATGAAATTCAAGTGCTATTGAACTGTACCTAGCATAGTGTCTTTGTCTTCAGTGTAAAGACAAAAGTATGGTCATTTCCTTCATCAAGCAGATAGGACCATACACATATTTTCTGGTTTAAATACACAGGAAAAAAAATTTTGTTTATTTTAAAATAAATATATTAAATATAATAATATATTAATATTAATATTAATATATTAAATATAATAATATATTAAATATTTAATATTTTACATTTTAAAATATTGTATTTAAAGGATAACATGCTCTGCCAGATTAAATTTATACACTGACACATGAAAATTAATTTTGTAATACATTTATATAGACATAGTTATTAATGTAATCTATAAAATTTCCTTCTCTTTTCAGAATTTATTATCAGAATTTAGATCATTATGCAAAATATAAAGCACATAATTAGTGTATTTCAAGAACAAAAAAATGAAGTTTTTCTGAAAAGTGTACTTTTATAAGAGGTAGTTTTTATGAAGAGAAACTGCTTTACTTTGAATTTGAGCAACTATATTTTCTATGCACCATGATCATTAAAATGTGTTGTTTTGTAAAGAGTAGGTAATATACACACTAATTTGCATTCATTTTTATGCTAGTGTTCCAGAGCATGTATTTATATTTAATATGCTAAAATATATATTCATATGCAATCTGGAAAACAGCAATTTTCACTGAAGTTATCTTAATATTTCTGTCTTTTTCAAATTTGAAAGAATTGAAAAATGTGCTACCATGGAATATAAAATTAAATATTTAGATGAATTTTATTCTTTATTTTTGCCACCACACATTTGTAAACACTGGCTCATTTGAACCAGATTGTTGCTCAAATAGTATAAAAAGTGGAGGATGGAGGGCCAGGCACAGTAGTGCACATCCATATCCCCAGTGACTCCAGAGGAGTTTGAGGAAGCCTCAGAAACTTAGCAAGACCCTAAGCAACTTAGTGAGACCCTGTCTCAAAAATGAAAAAATAAAAATAAAAAGAGTTGGGGATATAACTAAGTGGTTAAGAGCCCCTATGACCAATCCCCAGTACCCACCTCTGCCAAAAGTGGTAGATGGTTGCGATGTCAGAGGAGAATGGATAACAAACTTCAAAGTTCTCATATTCATTGTAGAACAAATCAATATGCACTTACATATGTATTATAAGTTATCCTACTTATTAAAAAAACAAGATCAGTGTGTATGTATATTTCATAGTAACTCCATTGTAAAAATTTTGCTATACCATCAAATAGCTTTTAAAAGTATAATAATATGTGCATAATATGACATGATATGGGTTTTAATTTAAATGTTTTATTTTAGTTTAATAAATAGGTTGACTCCTTTTGTTTTCAACATCAATAGTAAATTAATAAACAACTTTAGAATTGTTGAATATTGAATTATTTATTATTGAATTAATCATTGAATAATTATTGAATTAATCATTGAATTAATATTTGAATAGAGTCAAATGCATGGCTCCTAACAATGTGGCATAGTGACACATTCCTTTTCAATATCTGAAAAAGATTGTTTTCCCTTGACAACTGGGTATTGTGTTTCAATAATTTGTTTAGTAGATGTAAATGGTGTCTGATATGGGAAATACATGTATGTATGTGTATATATGTACACACATATATACACATAAACATGTACATATATACATATACATACATATTTTCTGTGTTAACCAGAGTACTTTTATGTTTACTTCCTAGAAAGTTCGTGTAAAGGCTTTTCTAGTTCTAATAAATTTTAGTTTGTCAAGTTTATTAAACAGAGAGAGGACCCAGATACCTGTCATTACCTAATACTGCCTAGAATTCTATGCAAATAATTAATTTTCAGTCCTTTCAAATGTAGGATAACCAGGGATCTATTCAGTAATTGATGACCTGAAATTTTAGACCTCTTTTTGTTTTCATGCTAAATGGAAGAAATCTCTACAAATTAAAAAAAAAAATAGATTTTTAACTTCAGCTAAAATGAAATGGATAGTATTCCCACCAACATTTTGGTTTCTAATCAGTGCCACTTAATATACCCTGAAATGAATTCTCAATTTTCTGACCTTCAAATTTGCTCCTCTGCCTTTTTTTTTCTTTTTAATGGAATACAGTAAGAAATTCCCAAATGGATAATGAATCACTGGGCTGTAAATATCAAAAATCATTTGTTCATTTTTTTTTTGTACCAGGGATTGAACTCAGGGGTACTCAGCCACTGAGCCACATCTCCAGCTCTATTTTGTGTTTTTTTTTTTTTATTTAGAGACAGGGTCTCACTGAGTTGCTTAGCATCTCAATGTTCCTGAGGCTGGCTTTGAACTCGAGATTCTCCTGTCTCAGCCTCTGTAAGTACTGGGATTACAGGCTTGCGCCACCGCTCCTGGCTTCATTCATTCATTTAAACTAACTTTTTCTGGTTCTTGAGTGCTCATACGAGGAACTTTGCAAGATGCAATACATATTACAAATTTTGCATAAGATTTAATGACTCTCCATTGTTCCATAAAATAATTTTACTGTGTGAAAATCAAAGCAGAGAATGGCAAGAGGAATCGATTCTGCTTGTCAATGGAACACATTTTTCATGAGTGGACCATTAGACTAAAAAAATAGTGACCTGTGAGAATTTATGTGAATAAAATTCCAAATGAGAGGAGAAAATTAAAAACTTTAATGTATTCATGAAAGGAAGTATTGTATGTAAGGCATGAGTCCAAGATGAGGAATCCTGGTATAGCTCTCACAACAAGTGAGCTATGAGGTCAGGTTATGATGATGTGGAACTGTTCTCAGGTTCAGGAAGGTGAAGATGCAGAGCTGTGAATCACCTGTGAAGTATACAACATAGGTTTGATGTGACTGTACAAGAACAAAAGTGTTTTTTGAAAATCTGTTTGCTTTTGAGATTCATTTTAATTCATTAACAAAAATAAGAACTAGGGTAATAATTTAATAGGAATTAAGTTTTCCCAAAGATACCAGAATTACCTTAACCTGTGAAATCTTGCATTTATCTTGTTTCTATAACAATCTTTCAAGTATCTTGTTCTTTATATGAAAGGACAAGTTGCATGAAAAAAATTGTGTTGACATTTTTTAAATTATAAAGAGTTAAAATGCCAGTCATGCTATACATATTTACTAATCTTTAAGTCCCTTGTGTGTCCATTAGTCCATTATTAAACAAAAATGTTCTAGAAATTTAGTGAAAAATAGCTCATCTTGAGAAAAAAAAGATAAAATAAGAATATATGTGGTATATGAAAAAACATATATCACAATAGTTTCTGTTCCTTGTAACATATATGTGCTTTTAGCAAGAGATTATACTTACATGAATATCTAGCTTTATTAGCAAAGTTTTTCTTTTCAAAACAAAATATGCTGTCAAGATGTCAATATGTAGGCTTCCACAAACAACCCTAATAAAACTCTTAAGAGTTTTTTTCAAGACTTCTTGTGGTGCAGATAGTAAGAACACATCCTTTTTCTGTGGAAAGCAAAATTTTTAATCCAGAGAGTCATTTATTTCTGCATGTTTATTGGTAGAACAGTTACAAAACAAACAAACACACAAAATAAAATGAAAAAACTGTCTTCTAAAAACAGAGACAAAGTTTGTTAAATCATGTTTGGAGAGATGTCTGGTCATAGAGCAAAGCAGAGGATCTGTAGGTATATATGTTGGAGAGGGTAAGGTGTATGAGGGTGAGAGAATGGAACAAGTCTTCTTTGAGTGGCTGCCTCTTTTCTAAGTAACTACATGAACAGGGTCTCTGGATTCTACAATTGAACACCTTAGCCAGGAAAGCTGGCCTTAAAACAGGAATTAGGAAGAAAAGGCTAACACCCATTTCCCATGATGTGTTCATAGATTTTTCCCAATGGTATATGATCCTAGAGATCTCATTTACTGGAAAGAGAAATTAACATGAATATCATCTTCTAAGCAAGTGTTGCTAGGAGCATTTTGTTACAAAAGACAGTTCTTTTAAAGTTCTTCATGTACATATTGTGCCAATACCCATGAGGAAACTGTTAATTCTAACCTCTATTCCTAGTACAAATTAATGTCTTCATTCTTGCCATTGCCTAACGATTGCTGGAAGCAAGGTATTCATTGTCCAAATCTTTGAAGGTTCTCTTTCTAATCATGTAAAATTAAGATGTATGAATCCTTGCAATTTTTCCTGTCTTTTTCACAGTGAGGGGTACTGAAAATCTTGACATGAACCATGTAGCCAGAGGCCACACAGCACCTTCAAGTAAAAGAGATGAAGAAAGGGAGTGATATAATTTTCAAAAAAAATCATTTGGCTGCAGTACCAACTGTACTTCAAAACAGACATGTTATCTGCTAGGCTCTTATGGTCTATTTCTTTTCATTTTCCTTCCTGCAGGCTACAGAAAATCTAAGAGGAAAAAAAACAACAGAATGTATTAATATTTCACTGGCCATTGACAGTCAGTGAATCTATATTACGCATCTTCAAGACAACTGTTAAATTTGATGAAGTTATCAAACTCTGCATCCCAGTCTAAAATTATAAATTAACAATTCTACTTGTAATTTTCTTGGGGTGAAATTGAGGTGTCATAATCTCAGATACAGAGGAATGATTAATTTTTACCAATCTGATGGATGAAACTAATGTGTGATTTCTTTAATGCTGCCATAACTATAAAATAAAAATATAACTTTAGAGTAAAAGAAAACACACATAAAAATTTGAATTAAGATGGTCCTTAATATTTTAAGAAATAATGTAATTGTAAAAAAGAGCATATAATCCCAAAGAAAGACTGCCTTTCTTTAGCATTTGTAATGATGTTTAATAGCTATGAGACCTTGGACAAGTAACTTAACCTCTCCATGCCTCAGTTTCCTCATCTACTTATGGTAGCACATTACATTACTAGAAATTCACTAGTACAGATAGATCCCCATGAACTCAGACCAGGCAGTGATTATCATCACCATCATTTATTTCTGTCAGCTGAAAATATTCCTAGAAAAAATTTTGAGGTAGGAGAAAACATATTGCTTTGCATAAAAGCATTTATATTGTAAAATATGAATTTCAAACTCAACCTAGATTACATTCAGGCATCTGTCATAAGAAAATGTACTAACATGAAGGGAAAATTTACCATAAAAATCTCAGTGTAAATGTTGCTTTTCAAAAATTAGAAAGTAGAGAATGAAATGCCAGTCTAGGTGTATATTATTTTATGTTTTTCTACATTTACTGTTGATAATATTTTGGAGAAATAAAAAATTAAGTATTGAAATAATAAATATGAACTTGAAAATCAGAGTTCCATAATGTAGGCTCTAGATGTCTGAAACTATATTTGTGATATGTTAAAGAAAATGGAGGTGTGGCTCTAGTGGTAAGTATGTTAAGATGTATTTTATCATCTTCATGCAGAAACCCTGACTAGGAAAAATGCAAAAAACTACCTGAAGTCACTGGAAAGTAAAAAGAAGTAGATGGACCATATAAACTCAGAAGAGAGAGGAAAGTTGTATAAAACAAGTTTCTCTTATTTGTGATGTTAAGCTTGGGCTAAAGAGTGAAAAAAGTGACAACAAGAAAAATTACTGAGAAAAATATGTGTCTCTCCGGCCAGAGAACCAGATTTTAAGCCAGGTCTATGACCACAGAACATAAGAATCTTGGAAGGGAAAATGTCAGATTTCTCAAGCTATTTAAACAAATCTCTGATTGAAGTTTCAAACAAGCAAATGCAGGAAAGAAGACATAAAGAAGGTCAACAATCTAAAGCTGAAATGGAGCTGCTGCCCAAGAAGCAGAATTTGCAATAAAACCCTAGCCAAGGATTTTATGTCAAAAGTAAAGTCTGTGTCTGCTAGAACAAAGAAAACCATTGTCAGATAAATACAGTGGAATAAAAATTTACATCCAAAATGGACAGAACACAATTAACGATTAAGAGACATCAAGAACAAAGAAAACAAGAAATATTTTCAAGCGAAAAGAAAATCAACTGATTGGACCTCCAAAATGATCTTTTTATTGTAATTAGAGTACAAGGATTTTAAATGCAGGTATTGTAACAGCCTGCAATGAAATAAAGCAAATACATTTACAGATAAGATTCTTAGATTTGAAATAAGAACACTCTAAATTGGCTTGTTAATAAGAAATCTCAGTTGACACATACAAATAATTAAGGAGAACCAAATGAAAATTAGAACAGTGATAAATACTGTGGTTAGAATTCTAGAAGGAGAGGGGGGCATCACTGGAGAAATAATAGTTATTAATGTCCTGAATATGAGAAAAGACAGATATGTACAGGTTCAAGATTCTCTAACACACCAGGCAGTACCATGCAAAGGAGTTTCACTGAGGCATGTCGCAAACGAATTTTTGAAAACTGAAAATAAAAATCCAATCTTGGAAGCAGTGAAACAAAAACTACACTACACACAAGGAAACATAATCCAATTAAGGTTTTAAATCTCATTAGAAATCATGTGCTGAAAAAACACACAAAAAAGCAAGTAAAGCTATCAATCCAGATTCTATATTTGACAAATATATTCTACACAAATGGAGGCAAAATGAAGACATTTTGTAAAGAGAATGTGTCATGTAGACCTACTAAAATTTCTTTGGAAATTTCTTCTGGAAGACAGGAAGCAATGCTTCCTGGAAGCACTGTTCAGAAGAAAAAGATTAAAAAAACATCCTCAAGGTAAATATAATAATAAATGCAAAGGGATTATTTTATGCTTTCCATTATTCCCCTATTATTTCTTTATAAGTCTCATAACTGTATAAGCAAAGATCGCAACATTCAACTTGTGGGAATTTTTTGTTTATAGATGGCTGCACAGTTATTTAATATATAACAACTAAACACAAAATGTGGGGTAAGGAACCTAGAGATCACAGTGCTTATATTTTATGTGAAGTGAAATAATAAGAATCATGACTATAACATAATGCTATAATGCCAAAATCAAGCACTAAAATGAACATGTGATAGGATATTAAAGTGTAAATATAAAAATTTCATATAGTCATATAATAAAAACAATATAATAGAGGAATTTAAAATGAGAAATAGGAGATAAGTATTTTTTTTCTTTATTTCTATCTCAATGTGATATTTTGAAAGACTTTTTAAATCTTTGACATTATTTCTTCCACTTAATCTATGGGTGAAATTTTCAACTGATTTTTTTTTTTTTTTTTTTACTTAATCTCTTGGCCTCTTTTTCCTCCATGATTTACAATTGGTTCTTTTTCGAAATTTCTTTGTTGAATTTCTCATTTATATCTTGTCTATGTTCCTAATTTCATTTAACTGTTTATCCGTATTCTCTTTGGACTTTCCTTTTAAAAAGACATTCTTTCCACTTTTGTTCAATTCAAAACATTTTAAAATTTCCCTTCTGACTTGATCTGTTGTTGAACAAATTATGTTTTTCTATCTCCATGTGTTTGTATAATTTCTATTGTGACTCTCCATGTTGATTTCTAGTTTCATTACATTCAGATAAGAAAAGATATAGGAAACATTTTAATTTTTTGAACTTGTTAAAACTTCCTTTGTGGTCTTATATATGGTCTATTGTAGAAAATTTTGATGTATTGATGAAAAGATTGTGTATTCTTTAGTGGTTTGATGGAAAGTATGGAAAATGATATCCCAATAAACTGTAATCTCAAAGAAAAGGAGAAGTTGTATCTGACAAAGTAGGCTTTAGGACAAAAATAGTAAGAGGAGACAACAAAGGTCACTATATGTTAATGAAAGGAACAATTCATCAAGAATATGTAATGATTATGAATTTATATGCACTGGTTTTTAGAACAGCAAGTTTTATAAAACACATTTAGACATAAAGGGAGAGATCAGCCCCAATACAATAATATTGAGGAATCTCAATACCTTATTCTTAGCAGTAGATATAGATCATTAACAAAATAAAATCAATAAGGAAACATCAGAGTTAAATTTCACAATAGATGTAAGAAACTGAGTATACATTTATAGAATATTCCATCCTACAAATACTCTTTCAAGAAAGAAAGTGGAGTTCTTCCAACTGATTTTGGGAGGTCAGTATTACTAAAGGTATTTCAAAGAATTAAATTATATATATATATATATATAGGGAAAGAAAGAAAGGAGACAGTGAGAGAGAGAGAGAGAGAGAGAGAGTGAGGGAGAAAGAAACAGTCTGATATTCTTCATTAAAAATTACAAAATTTTGGCTGAGAGAATGAAATTATATTAAGAAATGGAAATACATCTCCAAAAAGCAAAAAACGTTTTTCAGGAATTCAAGGTTTCTAATAATTAATAAAGATGCAATTTATATCAGTAATAAACTGAAAAAGAAAACAAAAGCATATGATCACCCAAGAAGATATGGAAAGAATATTCAAAACATTTCAACACCAGTTAATGACAAAAGTCTTCAATAAACTATGCATAAAGGCAAATTGTTTCAATTGTAAAAGCATCTATGTAAAACACATAGCTGATATCATTCTAAGAGGTAAAAGACTCAACACTTTCAATTTTAAGATTAGTGACAAGCAAGAAAAGTCATTAAGAAAAGACAAATTAAAACAGTAATATGAAACTATTAAGCCGGGCGTGGTGGCTCAAGCCTGTAATCCGTGCACTTTGGGAGCCTGAGACAGGAGAATCGTGAGTTCAAAGCCAACAGCGAGGCGCGAAGCAACTCAGTGAGACCCTGTCTCTACATAAAACACAAAATAGGGCTGGGGATGTGGCTCATTGGTAGAGTGCCCCTGAGTTCAATCCCCAGTACCAAAAAAATAAAAAATAAAAAGAAAAGAAAAAAGAAACTATTATGCAATGCTATGGATAGACAACAATATTGGCAATATCAAGTTTACTGAGGATGTGAAATAACTTGAACTTCCATATACACAGCTGGTAGGAATGTTAATGCTTTGGCTCTTCAGAAAATAGTATTATCCTGTCATAGAAATACACAATTGTCATGTAACTAATTCCCCTCCAAGATATTTAACCAATGTAAGTTAAAACACCTTCACAGGAAGGTT
The DNA here is from genome assembly GCA_004024805.1 of Geosciurus inauris. Taxonomy (NCBI): domain Eukaryota; kingdom Metazoa; phylum Chordata; class Mammalia; order Rodentia; family Sciuridae; genus Geosciurus; species Geosciurus inauris. Next base: position 38,421 of record PVHX01009151.1, read on the forward strand.
GAATGGATAGGTTCTTGCTAGAATTATTTACACTAGCCCAAACTAGAAACAACCCAAAATATCCATCAAGTGATAAGGAAAAAGAAATTATATCCTATCCTTCCCAAGGAATGCCAGCCAGCAATTAAAAGGAATCAACAAATAATGCATACAGAACCCTGTCTTAATCTCAAAAGAAATGAAGAAAACTGCATTTCTTACTTTCAATTTTCAAAAGATGGCAGCAAATATTTAAAATTATTCCAAGAAGCACTAAAAAGTAATATAATTCTTTTTAGTGAATTTTGAATAAAAAATTGAGGAAGAAGAGATAGCATCACAGAGCAGACTTCCTACAGGTTGCGGTTCACTTCCCTTTTACAAAGATCCTTTGCTCACAATTGAGTCTCTAGTCTTTTCATGTCACTTGTCTTGTGAACTCTCCATCCCAATGCACTCACATTGTCAATCTACTCAGGTTTTCTTTTATTTTTCTCTTTTTAAACCCTTTATACTCCACTTTGACACTTCATATAACATTTCACATAAATGTTAATCATTGGTTTCTCTGTATAGGAATAACTATATATGAATTTTAGTAAGGTAAAAAAATATAAATATGATGGAGTTAATTTACCATAAATTCAACAAATAAAATCATAAGTAATTTATTACCGTTAGCTAAGCTTCAGTAATTCTTAGATTCTAGAAATTGCCCATATATCTATTTCATCATCTTAATCACACTTTGTTTAACTTTTAATTATATTCCACAAACGTTAAAATTTTGTGAATCTCTTTCATAGATAGTGGATAGATGTAATAAATAATTTATTCTAATGTTTGTTTTCTAAGGTGAATAATTATTTTCATCTCTTTGTGAAATGACTTACTTGAATGAAAATGTAACATGACAACTGAAGATCTAATTTTTACTCTCTGGAAAATCCCTATATATAGCCACCATCTGACTCTTCCTTTGGGAATAAGGAATTGAGAGTTTTACAAAAGTTTGTTAATAATGTACAGGGGGGAAAAAAACCTATAAAACAAACAAACAAACAAAAAAAACAAAGACATCTGGATTGTTGTGCTCTTTGAATGAACATGTATTTATAATATGACTTTCTATCACAATCTAATGGATTTTTAGAATAGGTGTTGAACTATTTTTAAAAAATTCTCATTATATTTCCAGCTGCACATTCCACATGTGTTTAAAACATTCTTATTGACCTTTCTTATCCCATATCTAATGGTATCAGCTGCATTCCCATGAATATTGTCATTTCGTTTCCCTGCTCTTTTTGGTACATATTATCAGTAATCTCTGCAAAGACTTATGCTACAGTTCTGTTAAAACTCATATTGTAAAGCAAATCTCACTTTTACTTCTTTTTAAATAAATCCTATTTAAAATATTTTATTATTTTCCACATGTGGTTTAATGTGAAATATATGCAAAATAATGTATTGAAAATAAAATGCATAATATTAGTTGAAAATTATAATAAATTCAAAGTAAGTGAGTAAGATATGCCTGAGATTAATTTTCTTTTGTGTGGTGCTGGGGATTAAACCCAGGGCCTAGGGCATGATAGGTGAGTGTTCTATCCTTGAAGTACACCCATAGCCCTTTTGATTTTATTTTGAGAGAAGGGCTAGATAAGTTACCTAAACTGACCTTGAATTTGTGATCCTTCTGCCTTAGCCACTACAATATCTAGGTTTACAGTTGTGCCCAACCACCCAAGATCATCTGAAACTGCATTAGAGAAATAATGCTTAAATCTTTATTTTGAAGGTTTTACAACTTTGTCTAAGAAACAAGATACTCTAATATGTACAGATACATTTTGAGCACTGAGTGCAATGTATGAATAATGGTTTAGATGTGGCCCTTGGTGTTGACAAAACCTAGAAGATTAAAGTATGTAATTTCTTGTGATCCTGATTATATCATCTTTTAACATCATTCTTACTGACTGAAAAACACACAGCTAAGATAATAGTGTCAATTATAGGTACACATTCAGACATCTTATTATGTAATAATATTATGAATATATTAAACTTGCTTTACTTATAAACAGTTTTTTCTTTTATGCCGTTAGGTAACATGTGAGATGCAGGTATAGAAGAAGAGGAGAGGTGTAGAGACATTTTAAATATAGTTATAAAGGCTAAAAGTTGGGGACAGAAGGTTAAAAAAGGAGAAAAATAAAAGAGAAACTGAGTGGAATGACAATGTGAGTGTATTGGGATAGATATTTCACAAGATAAGTGACATGAAGAGATTAGAGATTCACTTATGAGGAAACTTTTTGTCATTGAGAAGTGTATAGCAAACTGTAGGGAATCTGTTCTGTGATGCTCTCTCTTCTTCCTCAAAATTTTTCTTCAAAATTCACTAAATAGAATTATATTATATTTCAGTGCATCTTGGGATCATACCGGCATTTATTTTACATGCAACAAGAGCATGGTTTTGACTATCCAAACCTCTCATTTCATACTTTTTTCTCTATTCCTCTAGAGACCTTGTTAAAACAGATTTCCGGGCCCCATTATACCATATCCTCACTGATTTATTTATACTTGTCTCCCATTATTTGGGTCACAAATATCTACATAGTGAATTATAAGTTTGTTCCTTCTTTAGGAACCTAAGAGTTTACACCCTTAGTGTAGAGTATCTTCTAATAACTATGCCCAGCTTCAGAAACAAACATCTTTTTAAAACTACTGTACTCTCTCAGGGAAAAAAAATACATTATACATAAAGTATATAATTTACATATATGATGTTTGTGCCTCAAATAGATTTTAATAATCCAACTAAATCAAGTAAAAAAACAACAACAAAAAAAAACCCTAAAATGACTGGGAATAAAAACCGTATTTCAGGTGCTGGGATTGTGGCTCAGTGGTAGAGCGCTTGCCTCGCATAAGTGAGGCCCTGGGTTCGATCCTCAGCACCATACACAAAGCAATAAAATAAAGACATTGTGTCCATCTACAACTAAGAAAAAATTTTTAAAAAAACCATACTTCAAAAATAACCCTGAATGTTAATGGCCTAAACTCATCAATTAAAAGACATAGATTGGCAGATTGGATTTTTTTAAAAAAGACCCAACAGTATGCTGCCTTCAAGAGACTCATCTTATTGGAAAAGACATCCACACACTGAAGGTGAAAGTTTGGGGAAAAAATGTATCACTCACAGGGTCCACGTAAACAGGAGTTTCCATCCTCATATGAGTGGACTTCAAACTAAAGTTAGTCAGAAGGGATAAAGAAGGACATTTCATACTTCTTAAGGGAATCACACATCAACAAGACATAACAATTATAAATATCTATGCCCCAAACAATGGAGCACCTATGTACATCAAACAAATCCTTCTCAATTTCAAGAATCACATAGACCACAACACAATAATACTGGATGACTTTAACACAGCTGTCTCACCACTGGATAGATCTTCCAAACCAAACCTAAACAAAGAAACCATAGAACTCAATAATACAATCAATAATTTAGACTTAATAGACACATAAAGAATATTTCATCCATCAATGAGCAAATACACTTTTTTCTCAGCAGCACATGGGATCTTCTGTAAAATAGAGCATATGTTATGCCACAAAGCAACTCTTAGCAAATACAAAAAATAGAGAATACCCTGCATTCTATCAGACCATAATGGAATGAAATTAGAAATCAATGATAAAACAAAAAATAGAAGCTACTCCAACACCTAGACTAAATAATACGCTATTGAATGATGCATAGATAGCAGAAAACATCAGGGAGGAGATAAAAAAAATATTCTTAGAGGTAAATGAGAATTCTGATACAACATACCAAAATCTCTGGGACATTATAAAGGCAGTGCTAAGAGGAAAGTTCCTCACATTGAGCTCAGTCATTAAAAAAAGAAAAAGTCAACAAATAAATGACCTGACATTACATCTCAAAGACCTAGAACAGATCAACACCAAAAATAATAGAAGATAGGAAATAATTAAAACCAGGGCTAAAATCAATAAAATTGAAACAAAAGAAACAATTGAAAAAATTGATAAAACAAAAACCTGGTTCTTTGAAAAAATAAGTAAGATTGATAAACCCTTAATGATCATAATGAAAAGGAGAGAGAAAACTCAAAGTACTAAAATTTGTGATAAAAAGGAAATAAAAAAGATAAAAAAGATGTGATAAAAAAGATGCCACTGAAATACAGAAGATAGATTATTTGAAAATTTATATTCCAATAAAATAGAAGATATCAAAGACACTGACAAATTTAATTGGAATCTATAGGGGAAAAAAGCCAAGTTTCTGCCTTGGGAAACTGGGATAAAAAATAAAATCAAACCTTTTTTTAAAAAGAAATAATACAGATTAAAGTGGAAATAAATGAAAAAAGAATATAAAATAATAGAAACAATAAGATCAAAATTTAGACACTTGAAAGATAAACAAAATGACATTTACCTATAGTAATTTAAGCAAAAAAGGGAAGAAAAATTCAAATTCCAAAATTTGAGAATGAAATAGGGGGCATTGACATTAATCTTATAAATACTAAATGATTATAAGTAAGTACTATGAAAATTGAATGTCTGCAACTTCAAGAATGCAGACAAAAATCTGAGAAAAATACCAAATAACAAAACCAATTTGAGGAAAAGTATAAAATCTGTTTTTAACTATAAAGTATGAGCATTTAACATGATTATCTCTGTAATTTCATATGAAGCAAGGACAAACTTTAATATACTTTTGCAATAAAAGTAGAACATAAAAGGAGTGAGAGGAACTTTTCTACACAGATAAATAATGATCTCTGAAAAACTACAGCTGACATCATACTGTTGAAAGACAGAATGCCAACATTCTCATCTGTGTAAAACAAATCAAATTTTCTAAGTATTTAAAAATTCAGCTGTGAATCCATCTGTTCGTGGGCTTTTATTTGGTTGAAGTCTTTTTGTTGTTGTTCTAATCTCATTACTCATTATTAGTCTGTTTAGATTTTCTATATTCTCTTTGCTCAAATTTGGTTGGCCATATTTTTCTAGAAATTTATCCATTTCTCCTAGATTTTCCAAGATACTAGATTTTAAGTTTTCAAAAAGTCACTAAAAATCTTCTGTATTTCAGTCGTGTCTGTTATAATAGCACTATGTTCATTTGTTTTTGTATTAATTTGGGTTTCTCTCTCTCCTTCTTTTATTTATCTTAACTATGAGGCTTTCTAATCTTGTTTATCTGTCCAAACAAATTCTTGTTTATTTTCTTTATTCTCTTATTCACTGTTTCATAAATTTCAGCTCTGATTTTTATAATCTATTTTCTTCTACTGGTTTTGAGAATAGTTTGTTCACGTTATTCTAAACCTTCAGAGACAGTTATTTTTTTTTTTTTTTTTTGAGATTTTTCTGATGTTTTTTTAATGTAGGCACTTACAGGTATAAACTTAGTTAAAACTGCCTCTGAATCTTCCTCAACATAATAAAGGCTATGTAAGACAAACAAAAGTCAACATTATACTAAAGAGGGGAAAAACTGGAATAATTTCCTCTAGAATCACTAATAAAGCAAAAATGTTCACTTTTATCACTTCTATTCAATATAGTACTCAGAACTTTAGCCAGAGCATTTAGGCAAGACAATAAATAAATGATGTACATGTAGGAATGAAAGAAGTCAAATTATCTCTATTTGCAGATGACATGATGCTAAACTTAGAAGACATTAAAGGCTACACTAGAAGACTTGTATAGCTGATAAAAATTTCAGCAAAGTAACAGGACATAAAATACACATACAAAATCATAAACCTCTGAGAAAATCATGAACATCTGAGAAAGAAACTAGGGAAACAATTCCATTCACAAGACCCATACAAGGAAAATTACAGAACACTGATAAAAGAAATAGAAAACACTGGTAAATGGAAAACCCTCCAATATTCATGGTTTTGAAAAATTAATATTGTCAAAATGGTCACAATGCCAGAAGTAATGTTCACAATGAATGCAATCCCCATAAAAGTATCAAAGGCATGTTTCACAGAACTAAAAAAATTCTAAAATTCATACAGAAGAACCAAAGACCCAGAAGAAAAAAAGCAATCCTGAGCAAAAAGAACAATACTGGATTCATCACAATATTGTTTATAAAATTATTTACCTCAGAATCATAGTAACAAAAGCACTATGATAGTGGCATTAAAAACAGACATGGAGACTAGTGGCATAGGATAGAACGAACACACGAAGACACACCCACACAGAAAAAGTCATCTGATTCTTGACTAAGGCTTTAAAAACATACATTAAAAAAAGACAACTTCTTTAACAAATGCTACTAGGAAATCAGAATATCCACATACAGAAGAATGAAACCAAATCTTTAGCCCTATATAGAAGTTTAACTCAAAACGGATCAATGACCTAGGTATAAGACCAGAAACTTTGCAACTGTCAGAAAAATAATTCAGGAAATTCTTCAACATGTGGGCACAGGCAATGATTTCCTGAATTGGACCCTATAGTTTAGGAAATAATATCAAGAACTGATAGATTAGATGGCATGAAATTAAAAATCTTCTGTGTAGCAAAGAGAACTATTAACATTATCAAAGCACAGCCTACAGAATGGTAGAAAATTTTTGTCAACTACTTTTCCACCACCGGATTAATATACAGAATATGTAAAAACTCAAAAGACTCAACACCAATAGAAAAGAAAACAACCCATTGAATAAGTGGGCAAATGAAGTGAACAGATATTTCTCAAAAGAAGTACAAATGGTAAACAATTATGTGAAAGCAGCTTCAACTGTTTAGGCAGCAGGGAATGCTACTCTGAGATACCATCTAATTCCAGTTAGAATGGCAATCATCAATATTACAAATAACAATAAATGCTGGTGAAGATGCAGGAAAGGGGGACTTTTATACATTGTGAAATGTAAATTAATAATACAGTATGGAAATCTGTATGAAGTTTCCTCAAAAAACAAAAATAAAACTATCATATGACCCAGGTATATCATTCCTCAGTATTTATCCAAAAGAATTAAAGTAGGCATCTTTTAGAGATACATACATGCTCATTTTTATCTCCACACAATTCACAATTGCCAAGTTAGAGATTCAGCCCAAGTGTTCATCAACAAATAAAAGGATAATGAAAATGTACACATACATACTTATGAAATATAGGTAAATATTTATATGTAACACATATATATAAAACATGTAGCACATACACAATGGAATTTTATTCATCTAAAGGAGGAATAAAATTATGCCATTTTCCAGAAAATAGATAGAAATGGATAGTATCATGTTAGGCAAAATAATCCAGACTCAGAAAGACAAGCATCATGTGTTCTCTCTTGTATGTGGAAGGAAGCCAGAGTAGAAAACAAAAGCAAAAACAAAAAAAAAAACAAACAAAAACATGACATCATAAAAACAGAAGAAAGACCAGTATTGTAGAGGAAGGGAATCGGGGTGAGGGAGGAATGGATGGTAGAAGGGAGGTACTGAGGGGTGAAACTGATTGCATTATGGTATATGCAAATGCAAATATAACACAATGAAACCTACTGCTAACTGTGTAATTATAATGTGTAAACACTAATTAGTGTAAACACTAATTTTATATAAATTGCACTATGTGAAAAACCAAATAGGAGTTAAGTGGATGAATGAGTCATGCTTCTTCCTATGAAGTGTCAACAATTTTATTAATCATTTAAAAATATATTAGTAAATGTTTCAGTAACAAAATCAGTTGTCAAAAGTAATAGGTAACCACCCATCTAATTATATACCACCCATCTAAATTATTCCATGAAATAGAAAAGGAACCCTTCCAAACTCATTCTATGAAAATAGAGTCACTCTGACACCAAAGACAAACAAAGACACATTAAGGAATTAAAACTTCAGACCAATATTCCTGATGAACATGCAAAAATTGTCAATAAAATTCTGACAAATTACATACAAAAATGTATTCAAAAGATAGTGCACCATGATGAAGTGTGGTTCATCCCAGGTATGCAAGGTTGGTTCAACATTCGGAAATCAATGAACATAATTCATCACAGCAACGGACCTAAAGACAAGAATCATATGATCATCTCAATAGATGCAGAGAAATTCATTTGATAAAATACAGCACCTCTTCATGTTCAAAACACTAGAAAAACTAGGGATAGTAGAAACATACTTCAACATTGTAAAAGCTATCTACACTAAGCCCAAGGTCAACATCATTCTGAATGAAGAGAAATTGAAAGCATTCCCTCTAAAAATAGGAACAAGACAAGGATGCCCTCTTTTACCACTTTTATTCAACATAGCCCTTTAAACTCTTGCCAGGGCAATTAGATAGAAGAAAGAAATTAAAGAGATGCTTTTATATTTTTAAATAGAAATTTTTTTGCATGGCTGTCCTCAAATATTGGTCTATATTCACAGCTTGTGTTTACAAGTTTACTTAATTAACATTACTAGTGAAAAGAAGATTATTTTAGGCAATTAAATGAATCAATCTTCCCCTATCTCTTGTTTAAGAACTCTTTCCCAATCTCAAAGTCTAACATGTTTTTATGCAGTCAGGAGAGCATAAAGGTGTTGTAAGCACATGTCTTCTCTAGTCCTTGATAGACAAGAACTGATGTGCACTGGACTGGGATGTAATCACTGATTTCAAGACAGTGCTCTCGTTGATTTTTCAATAAGACTTAAAGCTATGAAGAATAAACTTCTTTCTTTATCTTCACAGTGGTTAATTTAATTTTCTCCCCTACTGAACCAAATTATTTATTTGCAAGTATGATCTTTATCATCTGTTCATGCTTCCCATCTTGCCAATTTAATAACAGCTAATAAAAATTAGCAGCTGTTTCTGAGTAATTCCAGTTATTTACTATTTTTACAAAGTAGGATCTTCCATTGAATTTCAAAAGTAGTATGTACTTGCATTTTTAAAAACAAAATATATTTTTGTTGTAATAAAGTTTTTCTTGTAACATAATGCCATTTCCAAGAGATAAGCTTTAAAATGGTGAGAAATTCATCTTAACTTGTGATATATGAGTTTATATGTGGAAGTCCCATATATACTATGAAATATTTTCATGTGTTTTATAATTAAAATGTAAATATGCATGTTATTTGTTATGATCCATTAAATACTGACCAATACCTATCTATTTGTTTGTTTATTTATTTGTTCGTTCATTTGTTTGTTTGTTTTGGGAGGTGCCAGGGATTGAACTCAGGGGCACTCAATCACTGAGCCAAATCCCCAGCATTGCTGAGGCTGGCTTTGAACCTCCTGCCTTAGCCTCCCACACTGTTGGGATTACAGGCATGTACCACCCTGCCCGGCTTGACCAATATTTATTAAACTTCAGTTCACAATTAGTTTTTGTTTTTAATTATATTATTCTCAACTATTATGCAACTTCAGTTACATTTATTCTTATTTTTATTCTACATCAGTTCTTTGATTGATTTTTGTTATTTTAGTTTTGTGATATAAAATTTAGGACTTGACCTAGAAAAATCTACCCTAATATTCTCATGGCACAAATTTTTAAATTATATGCTAGACTTTCCTTCCAGGTTAAGTGAAAATTCTTTGGCTTAAAATGAAAATTCTTGAGAAAGTACAGAGTAAAACGACGTATTCTTTTTACTGTATTTTATATTCAAGTTATTTTTAAATTATGTACATTATTATTTATCAAAATAGAATTTTTTCCTTATCAACACATCTCACTAAAACTCCCAATAGAATGTCATTGCAGTTCTAGATGAAATGGTTTCACTTTCCAAAAGTAACTGAAATACCTGATGATTGCATATCAGAAATAATTCTAACCAATTATGGCATAAACATGTGATTTATGCTATATATGTTATACACACACGTACACATGCATATAAACATATACAATATTGGATTACCACATTTAGGATCATGTGGTGTGTATGCTTACAATTGAATCTCTACTATAGATTCTAGGTTATGCAGAGCAAAAGCGACGATCTCCTGTAATATAATTCTGTTGCACAGGTAGATGATAATGATGAATCTAGACATTTTTCCACATGAAGAGAAAAAGGTAACAGATTAGTTTTTTTCCTTTCTGCTCTATTATTTGTTATTCAGTCTTCATTTATTGAAGAATCTAGGTAAAAGGTTAAAAATATGTTAATATTCATGAGCAATATTAGCATCAATTTGGAATTCACATCGAATTCACATCAAATCAACATAATAAATGTTATTGCAGACAGTGTTAATTGGTCAAAGTGCAGAGAAGTTAACAAAATTTACCCTGTGTTATTACCATTGCCACTATTGACAAGGATGAAGACAAAAGAGGATTATTGGCTTAATCAATTGATGATGGACGCTCTGTGATGAAGGCGGTGGGAATTTGGAACATGTAATAGGTTTTGGGCAGTTGAATCAAGTTGAAATTGTGTGTGTGTGTGTGTGTGTGTGTGTGTGTGTGTGCAAACACGTGTTTATCATCTGGGTTCATCATGTGTGTATATGCACATATTAGAAATACCAAGACATTGATAATATAAGCCTGAAATTCAAGAGAAAAGACTGAATTGGAGATATGCATTGAGAGATTCATTTGTGTGCAAGTATTAGTTAAAGCTGCATGAGTTTATCTAGGGAGAAGATCAAAGTATAGGGAAGAAGAGGACCTGAGAGGACTCCACTATTTTTAGTGACTTGCCTCAAGGATCCATCAAAAAGACAGCAGTGTCGTCACAGAATCCAATGTAGGGAAGTATTTACAAAAGAAAAAAATATTCTGATGTTAATTAAACTTAGATAGAAAAATAAAAGTGACTATGGCTTTTTCAAACAGTAAATTCAGGAAAACACTCAAGGTGCAGTTTCATAGGAACAGTATGGATGGATGTAAGCCAGATCTCTGTAGGTTGAAGATCAATTAGGACAAGTCTTTAATCAAAGAGGCAAAGTAAGGATACCATAGTTTACAATAATTTATTACACGTTTTATAAAGAACTAGAAACGAGGAAGTTTCCCAAAACATAGAAATAATCATAGTTTAAGGAGATACCCTGCTTTGATCATTATATGTTATATACATGTACTAAATTATCACAATGTATTCCATAAGTATATACTTTGAGTCAAAATTTTAAGTATATTATAAAACGAAAAAGAAGAAAGAACTAGAGATAAAACGAGATCATTTTAACATGGGAAAAACAAGCTCATTTATTTACATATAAATGTGAAAACATGAAGAAAAAAATGTAAAACAAAATTGTTATTATGTAATCATATATGTAAAATACAGATAGAGAAATGTGGACATGTTATGATCATACAAAGAGTTCAGTGGATTTTTATCAGTTTAACATAACTATGTAAATAGTATTCAAATCAACAAATAGAACATTGCAAGCATGCCAAAAACCACCTTGATTTTCTATTTTCCAACACTTGCATCCACATTAGCCAATATTCTGACTTAGAACAGCTTATTTTTGGCTTTAGTTTTGCTAGATGGTATTTGAAAGTTAATATATTGCAATTTATTTATCATTCAACTGTTGATAAGATATTCTTGGTATCCTGTTTGTGGTTATTATGAATAGTACAGCTAGATAATTTGAAAAGAATCATTTATAAAATTAAAAATTACAATATATATAGAATCAAGATCATTCAACACTTAGGACTAAACATTGTAACATATATGGAAAATCCTCTGAAAAGAAAACATTCAAAAAATTTGTAGCATGAAATTTGTAAAGCAAAATACTCACTATTTATTCCCACAATGGATTTATATGTATATGATATTATTTCTTCCCACAATGGATTTATATGTATATGGAATCCTAAGCAAAATCTCAATTGAAATTCACAAAATGATTTAAATATTTATTTGTGAAAGCAATGAACAAATAATAGCTAAGCAATCTTTAATAAGATGAAAAAAGTCTCAGGCTTAGTCTACCAGATTTCGCAATTTAAAGTTACAGTAATTAGGCAGTGTGATATTACTATAAAAATACAAAAGTTAATCAAAGAATTTAAATAGAGACATGTGCAGTATCACACACCTATAATCCTAGTGGTTTGGGAGGCTGGGGCAGGAGGATAACAAATTCGAATCAGCCTCAGCTATTTAGGTAGGCCCTAAGCAACTCAGCAAGACTTGTTTCTAAAAAAAATATAAAAAGGCTCAGTGGTTAAGTGCTCCTGGGTTCAATCCTTTGTTCTGCTGCACCCCACCCCCCGGCCAAAAAAAAGAAATTTAGAAATTAGAGATTAGCAACAGACCCACATGTACATGACATAATGATATTTGATGAGTATATTGAATAATTCAATGAGAAAATATTTATTTTTTCCACAAATGGTGGTGGAATAACTGCATATGCATACAGTAAAAGAAAGTGTATATATATATATGTATATATATACGTATATATATATACATATATATATACGTATATATATACATATATATATATACATATATATACACATATATATGTATAGTTTATAGTGAAACTAATCACAGGCATGAATATGAAAACCCCCAATAGATTATTATTAGAAGAAGATATAGAGTATTTTTGTAGGCTTGGTCCATACAAAAACATTTTAGATTCATTATATAGTACACTTCAAATTTTTCTCCAGAAAATATCATTCAGAAAATAGGCAATTCATAAATTTAAATAAAATACTTCCAATATTTTTCTAAAAATTAACTTTCTTCTCTATCCTATAAATAGGGCAACTCATTCATAAAGAAAAGTAGGTAAAAGCCTTAAACATTTCAAAAAGGAACAGGTATGAATGTTGAAAAATCACATGAAAGGGTGTTTAACATTATTAGCGATAATATAAATGGACAAATCAAACCCCCCAAAAATACTAATGTAAACACTGGAATGCATAAAATTAAAAGATTGCTAATAAAAGTGCTATCAATCAAGAGGAGCAAATAGTACTCTTACCTGTAGCTGGTGAGAATGTAAAATGATAAAGACATTTGGACAACTTATTTGTTATTTTTAAGTTAAGCATATATCAATCTAATCTCTCAGTAACTTCTTAGGTATTTAGTTGAGTAATTAGAATATATTTCTTCAAAAATACTATACATTTTTTATTTATGATATCAAAGAGTGGAAGGAATCAAATGACCATCAAGAGAAATAATCAATAAGCTATGTATGTCATATAATCAGATTCCATTCAGCACTGAAAATGGAAAAAAAATAGTGATACATGTAACAACATGTATGGCTTTCTATAATCTTGTGTTAATTGTAAAAAGCAAGACACAAAAATGTTCATACATCTTAATTCCTTTAACATGGTATTGAAATAGGCAAAACTAGTCTGTCTCCGATGAAATCAGATAGGAATGGGTAGAGTAAGGAACACTGGCTGGAAAGCAGGGCATGAGAAATTGTTTTTAGGATTATGGAAATGTTCAGCTCTTGAAATATGCTATCAAAAATTGACGAATGAAAAACTAATGCCCTTGTATTAGTATCTCATTATGTTTTTCTCCCCATGTGTATGTTGATTTAAGATGGTGAACAATTTGTGTGAATTTTTCACATCCATACATTCATTTCTTCATGAAATGTTTAAATCTTTTACCTATTTATTCAATATTTGTTTTATTAATGAGTTATAGCATTTATAAGATGTAGCAAAAGTTTACTAGTTGTTATAAGTATTTTGTTCAAGTCAATGTATTGTCTATTTTCTGAATATTTTCTAAAGAGATAAAATTTAATATGCACATTTAATCAATCTAAGTTTTGTCCCAGCCATAATAAAAAAATACTGTGTATTTTGTCCGTGTGATTTTGTTTTTTTGGTACTGGAGATTGAACTCAGGGGTACACGGTTGTGTACCGTGTACCCCTGAGCCACATCCCCAGCCCCATTTTGTGTTTTATGTAGAGACAGGGTCTCACTGAGTTGCTTAGTGCCTCCCCGTTGCTGAGGCTGGCTTTGAACTCATGATTCTCCTGTCTCAGCCTCCCAAAGTCCTGGGATTACAGGCCTGTGCCACTGTGCCTGGCCATGTGATATTTTTGCTGTTTTATTTTATAGACGTGTTTGTGAGCAGTCTGTGACACACTTAGGTTTCAATATTTCCCTGTATGCATACATTAAAATCTATCACTGTAGTATAAAAATCTATTTTTCATATAATTTTTCAATACTGTTGGTTGAAATACTGCATAAAGTAGAAATGGCCTTATTGTACTAGATAATCTAGCAAAAAGATGTCTAATCTGTTTATTCAACATGCTGCCTTGGTTTTTATTTGCTGCTTATAGTAAAATCTGACCAAAGATAAATAATGTAACATACTGTATTGTTAAAATACGTGACATGACTTCCTTTTTTGAAGATTTCTAGGCTCTCAAGAGTGCAAAAGTTTCTCAGGTTAAGAAAAATTGTTCCTGATTAGAGGTCAAATCAAGGGCACTCTCAGAAAAGCACGATCTAAAGATAAAGCGAGATGTGACTGCTAGATTTTCTGAAAGATCAGAGATGGTGCTTCAAATCACCAACTAAAAGTGTTAGAAATTTATCACTATTGTTTGATGCTGTGTCAATAAATTATTTTCTGTTACATATTTAACTTTAGAGTTTTTTATTTGGTATTAATTTTGAGGAACTCAGTCATTATAAACTTTTCATTAGTTTACCTTAGTCCACATTGAAGATGATTAAAGTGATAATCTTTGGAACTCTAAATGGATTCTTTAATGGAGTTTTCCACAAAGTAAATTAGATATATTCAACTAGTAATAATTTTTAATTTTTCTGAGCAGGTCATAGACATTAAAAGACACAAATTCTTATGCTTCACGTATAATTCAATAACCATGGAAGAAATACAACAATCTAAATCATATAATTCAAAAGTAACAAGAAGATAGAGTCCTGTCATGTGTTTAGGTTTTTGTGGTAAGTTAAATCCTTTCTCTTAAACTTTTTGACATTTAATAGGATTCCTTTGGCCTTCTTTGGTACAAGAACTCTGATGGTTAAAAAATCACAAGAAATTTGTAACCACTAAATATTCAACAGAGATTTTAAGTCACATATATCTAAAGAGAATTCTCCCATCATGTCCCATGAATATCCATACCTTAACAAATGTAGGGTTACTCAGGGATGCTACCATTAGTGCTATTTTCTTCTTTGTCTAATACTTTTATTAATTTTTACAACTACATATGTTTTTGAGTATTTAGTTTGGTTGTACAACATAGGTAGATTATAAAAAATAGTAACATGCCATTTATTTTGTACCCAGAGGTCCTCTGATTTCCAGGAGCCATACAATAATAAATAAAGTAATAAATTAAGTTTACATTACATATATTCAAACTGCATTAAGGAGACATGAGCATAACTTAGGTAACTGAAGCAAACACAGTATAAACATGCTAAATTTCAAAATTAAGGTGAAATGAGTGAGTTTAAGTTAAATATACTATTGACTTCACTTTATGAGATTTATTTGACCTTCAATATAAGTATTTGAGGTTACCATATTTGTAATGCATAACGGATCAGCAAAAGTTTGTCATTCTTTTGTATCTCTATATAGATTATATTTCTTTGAGATTCTTTCATTACAAATCTGTTTTAGTTATTACAAATTATTCCTGTAAAAATAATGTTGATATGACTCCTGATTTTTTTAAAAAAATGTTTGTGTTTAACATTAAACCTTTTGAAGTATAAAAATATTTATCTATAAGTAAACACTAAGAAAAATAACTTTGCCTTTTAGAATATTAGCAAAGATATTGGAGACAATAAGGGACGTTTTATCATTGTCATCCGCAAGAAAAGGATTAATCGCTGTCATATTCTCTCTAAAGTGCCTTTTAGGGTACAAATTACATTTTCTAACCTCAGGACCTTAATCAAAAACAACGAGATTTGAGCTGGTATTAATCTGCTGCCGCCAGTGGCAGTCCTTCCATAGCAAAAGACTGCAAGGTCAGCACTGTGGATTCCTACAAAGGAAACACAGTTATCAGGAGTCTACACCCGGCAAAGTAAAAATAGAGGGATGGTGTACAAATTAGGTCTGTGAGCAAAGAAAAAGTTCACTGAAGGCCTTTGCCTTATGCCTCCGTATTTAAAAGTGAACCATATGAAACATAAGAGCTCTGTATCAAGCATACATGTATAGAGCTCATTTATCCAGAATAGATAGTGGAAACATTCTTGAATTTCCATTAAACTTAGAAATATAATTAAAAGTAGTATGATGTAAACTATAATTTTCTAATATCTTTTATTAGGAAGTGAATGGTGATAGAATAATGCATTGGGTGAAACCCTAGATTTATTATTTATCTCATTGGCATTAGCTCTCTTTCAATCATAATAAATCCCCTCTCTTTCAAAGACATTTCATGTCCAACCCCACACTTACTGTGAATTGTTCAGTTTCACCAAAGCTTCACCATCCCCCTGCATCTAGAGTCTACAAGGCTCCATCTTCTTACACTCATTAACTGGTACCCATAACATATTTTTATCTGTTTATCAAGTGGTTCAGACCGAAAATCAGAATAAGAATGTTGGATGGAATGGTAAGTCTCAGGATCACTGTAATCAAGTGAAGCCACATCTGCTGATGTAGCTAACTATGTATATTTTAGGCTCATGTACAATTTAGTTTCACTGGTATTCTCAAAAATACCTGAGTCTGAAACTGATCACAGTCTTTTTTCTTTGCACAAATATGAGAATTCTTTCTTTAATTTCAATATGACATGAATATTTGGTGCAAATTTAACCCTTAATTAATGATTTATTTACTCTAACTTCAAAATTTCCAGTTGTATTTCAGAAGTATTCCCAAAAGATAGAGCATTGAACATACACCTCTTGTAACTAACACTTAATTTCCATTATGCTTGTGCACTTTCACTGATATTCGTGATGAAAGAGATCTAAATTTTTGTATAGTTATCATTTTAAGAAAGTATATCTTGGGGAATTTTAAAATACAAAAAGTCTTTCCATTCAATCATATTATATTTATATCTGTTTTCCATTTTTAAAGAAAGCATTATTGATTTGATTTATCAGATTAAAAAGGCCAATCAGGTAAACTTAGTATTTTGAAAACTGAATGAATCATAAAATGTGAAAGCCATGTTTACTGTACTTTTAATATGAGTGTCAGTGTATTGAAATGGATACTCAAAACTGTTGTTTTTTCTTTTAACTACTGCTCCAATCCCTTGCATAATTAATAACAATTTTCTTCCAGACTCCTTAGCCATATATGCAGGATAGGCACACCTGTAAAGACAGATAATTGATGGTTGCCAGGCCCTGGAGGGAGAAGGGGAGAAGGGAATGGAATGGCTGAATGAGTATAGGTTTTCTTTTCCACTGATAAAAATAATGATAAATGAGATAAAGATGGTGGTTATACAACATAGTAAATGTATTAATTGCCACCGAATTGTTGAATTTGAAATGGTTGATTTTATATTATGTGAATTGTATCTCCATATAATATATAATAAACAAGTGACTACAATATAGACATAACAGAAGTTACTAAGTTACATGGCAAAAAGCAGTCAGGCTCAGTTAAACAGTATTTTTACAATTAAACAGTATTTTTCATATGAAGTTTATATTTTTATATTTTTAATTTAAAACATATTTTCTTTTTGTAGTTACTCTCATTTTATCGATAAAAAGCCAAAAAATTAATATTCCTTTAAATTCAAAGGTAAAGGTGAGTTAACAAGGATATTTTTTAAATATGAAGGCTGGCTATCCACATACTTTTCACAAAGTTCAAGCTAATCAACTTGAGACCTTTAAGACCTAAATGTTGATACTATGTCTACTAAAAAAGCCCCCAAGTTAACTTTTGGTAGACTATTTCCCTTTGACAATTGCTCCTAGAGCTGTAAGATAACAACATTCCTATGCAGCAGCATTTAACTTCCTGTGGATATTTTCTTAACCTCAGTTGAGCTCTACCTGGTGGCACAATACAATAGTCTCCCCTTACGTGTATGTTCATTCAGTATTTTCAGTTACCCACAATCAACTGTGTTTAGAAAACATTAAATGGAAAATTCCAAAAATATGTAATTCATACACTTAAAATTGTAGGTAGTTTTGAGTATTTTGATAAATCTTACACTGTCCTCTGTTCCAAATTGATGTGAAATTTGCCTTTGTCCAGCGTATACATGCTGTATATGCTATCCACCCATTTGCTGCTTAACAGCTATCTTTATTGTGAGATCAACTGTGGCTCTGTGCTGTACTTGTATTCAATTAAAACTCAATTTAAGTTAATAATGAGCCCAAGGCACAAAAGTAATGAAACTGAAAATTCAGCTATATCATAATGAAGTTATAAAATGTTTCATTTAAGTGAAAAGATCAAAGTACAAAAAGATATTTTGAGATAGACCACATTCACATAATTTTTATCATAATATATTGTTATAATTGATGTTTTCTTTTTTAGTTAAGGTTGTTTATCTACTATTGTGTCTAATTTATAAGTTAAACTTTATCATAGGTAAATATGTACTGGAGAAAATGTATGTTGGCACTTTGGATAGTTTAAGGCTTCTCCTGAAGATCTTGGAATATATTCCTTGTGAAAAATTAGGGGTTGCTATACTAGCATCACACTAAGAAAGACTACATGAATGCACTTGTTCAGAGGCTACTGTTTATGTAACAATAAAGTTAGATAGGAAAGCAGAACAACACATTATTTTTTCTTCTTTCAAGAAAACAATATAGAGAATTATAGCATTCAATGTTGAGGCAAGATAATGCATGGTTTGAAGAAGCTGGCTCCAGCTCTAATCTTAACCCCAACCATAATGTTTATAAATTTATCTTTGCACAGTAAGGAGATAACATTACAATGCAAATGTAGAATCACCTAAACTTGTCCCATGATATGAGAGGTCAAGGGGATTTGTGATTCAGATAATGTCAGGAGCTCTGTTGTGGTAGAGAGATAACAGCTATCTAACGGTTTATTTGGGGGGTGCCAGTATCGATTCATTGCTCTTTCTTAAGAAATATTACAAACATTATGATATTAAATTACCATTTCAGAGTTCCACACTGTCCAGTTACTAATGTTTCTCTTATAAATTTTAAATAATTGCTATATTGGGGAAATTGATAAGCTTACTAACTCAGTAATATGAAATCAGTTTAAATTAGCAGTGTCCTTTAAGATATTAGCAAACTGGTAGAAAGTATGGGTACTGGAAAAAGAAGAAAGAAACAAAATTAAGCAAAAAAAAAAAAAAAATGCACAGGGGTAGAAATTTACCAGGGACAAAACTTCATTTTCCTCCTTTGCCATGAAATAATTGTACAAATATTATTCATCTTAAATGGAATATATAATATAGGATTTCCATAAACCTAGAAATGAATTATTTTCTCCAAAATTCAGACTTCAGAAAACACATCTCATACATACTTTTAAAACTCTCTGCAATTCCACCCTCTCTCATATTATGACCACTACATGCTACAGTGATATTTCCATTATTGTCTTAATTTTTCTTGTAGCCTTTAAGGTAATTTAAAACAGTTTTCATGGTGTTTCTGCTCTTTATTGCTAAAATTATTCTTTGCTTTTAAGAACATTTTTTTTTTATTTTTCAATGTTTTAGGAGATTTTTTTAATGATTTTTTAATATCTCAAATCTTTCATTACCATAAGTTATTACACCTTCCTTGGTATATGGGTTTCTAAGTATTGCCTAGTTTTATTATTATTACAAATAGATGGGGTTTTTTTTTTGTTTTTTTAAATATTTATTTTTTAGTTGTAGGTGGACACAATAGCTTTATTTTATTTTTATGTGGTGCTGAGGATCGAACCCAGTGCCTCCCGCGTGCTAGGCGAGCGTGCTACCACTGCGCCATAACCCCAGCACAAATAGAAGTTTTACTTCATGGTGTCTAATTGGAGATAATGAGAAAAATCTACTTTGCTAATTCATGTATCCAGATAGTTTCCTGATTTCTTTTTCTGTAATTTTTTATAATTTTTATTATTTCCTCCCATCTTAAATAATTTTGTGAAAATTTTTATTTAATTATTTCTTGTTGTCTTTCTGTTTCTTCCTTGCCTTCTGGAAACGCTTTCTTTACTATTTCTGATTTCTAAAGTCTATCTTCCAGAACACATTTTTTTCCCCATTATTTACTATTTTTTTTAAAAAAAAAAAACCTATGTGAACTATAAGTAAATAGCAGAAATATCAGCAGAGTAGAAGGAAGGGAATTAGGAAACAGAGGAGGAAAGGGAAAAGAGAAGTATCAGGGACTGAATTACAGCAAACTATATTCCAGCTTTTGTAGTTATGTCAGAATAAATCCTAATGTTATATATAACTAAAAAGAACCAATAAAAAGGAAAAAAAAATTAAAAAGATCTATATGGCCAAACATGAATGTGAGAGTCTAGATTATTTTCAGTGTTAACATTTGTGAGCTGTGTTATCTTTGGTGAATTGGTAAAATTCAGTGAATGTGTTTTTTATTTTTAGATAAATTATCAATGCAGATTAGCAATGCTCTGAGAGTTAAAGAATCATAGGAGAGAAGTTTGCGAATTACTAATGCATTTAAAGTATTGTTTAACCAATATGGAATAATTATGGACATCAATACTAAATAGCTGTAATATTTACCTGGTTGATGAGAGACCTAATGATGATATCTATGTGATATTAACTCAGTATCATTTATGTGCAATATAGGAATTTAAATTCATCATAGTAATCAATGTGGAAAAAGTATTATACCTGCTTTTATTCCAAAGTTATAATTTATTCTCTGCAACTTTTGCAGTAGTTTTGTCTTTTTTTTTTTTTTTTATAAATTATAAGGAGCCTCTACACAAATTAACTCTTAGAAAAATCAGTAGCATAAAAATTGCATGGTTGAAAGATTTATTATGTTTCTTTTTAAATTACAATGTATAAAATACTGATTGCATATTTTATAATAAATATGGGTCGGTTCCTAGAAATAAGGCCGGAGATCAGGCTGGAAATACTTCCTACTAAAGGCTCCTGGTGAGGTGGAGGGGGAGTTCATTAACCATGCAAACAGCAAAAGCATTCAATCTTCTGTCCTTCCTATGGGGTGTTATACCAGCTGTGCCGTCAATCTTCCTCTTGACTAACTCCCACTCTGTAAAGAGTACATGTTTGAAATCCAAAAGAATGTACAAAATGCTTTAAAAAATGTATAGCCCAGTGCAAACAAAAGAAGCAATTATAGGACATCTTGAAAAGGAAGTCTTGCCATGAAACACATTTCTCATATAACCTGTTAGGAAAAATTAGAGGGTTTAAAAATAGAATATGATTGGTTTTAGACACAAATTATGTCCTGAATGACAAAAAAGGAAACTGACTTTGAATCTGCTCTTAAGGAATCCTGGTTAGAGGACAAATAGGGTAATAATAAGTGGAATAAAATCTGACTCTGCAACACTGTGAAAAAAGACAAAACCTCTCCTCATGCTCCTGGACAGGAAAATGGGTAGGCATTTCGTTTTGCTGCTCACCTCTAGGGTTCTTTACAAAACTGTTTCTGTAAGATGAGTTTGAGAAGGTGACATCATAGAGGAACTAAACACTTTGAAAATGGTTGGCAACCAAGCATATCCTGTACCAGGGTTTGTATTTTAAAAAGGTGTGATCCTTTTCATATGGAAATGAGCCAAAGAAACATCATAGAGGCAGTCTCAACTGAAGTCCACTGTTTTTCAGTTCTGGAACCTCACATGCTTGTAGTTTTGAAGACAATTTAGAGATGGGTCTCTGACATCTCCCTTGAGGCTGGACTACTGGCTACACGTTTCCACTCAGCTGAAATTCAAACAAATGTCTAGAACAAGTTCAGGTTCTGACTACTTACATTGCTTTTTTAAATGCTTAGAACATATGGCTAGCTGTCCTCAGAATACTTAAATCAGTTATTATTTTATCACAAGAACTGAGTAATTTCTTACCCACCAATTATGTTAAGTTCACAAATAATTATTTCATCAAATAAACCATTAGGCTATGTGTATATGCCACCTTAAACATTAAGAAAGCTCACTTGCAATAATCTGGAAATAAGACACTGGCTTGTTCATATAAAATATTTCCATGGCATTATGCTAGTATATTTATACATAAATACTACATGAAATAATATTTTTGAGTGAATCAATTTACTAATCACTACACATAACACACACACTTTGATTCTGGAAGAAGATAATTTTATTCCTTGAGAATTATTAATTAATAATCTAAGGCACTTTTCTGACAGCAAATGACATATCATGTTTGAATGTTTTTATTTCAGAATTTTGAATAGCTTTTATTTAATATGTTGTTATGCTTTTGGATGATTCTGGCCTCTACATTTTCTTTAACACAGTTAATTAATTTTTGTGTTTATTCATAAATGACTTTTTTTTGTACTGGGGATTGAACTCAGAGGCACTCAATCACTGAGCCACATTCTCAGCCCTTTTAATATTTTATTTAGAAACAGGTTCTCACTAAATTGCTTAGGGCCTCACAAAATTGCTGAGGCTGGCTTTGAACTTGCCATACTTCTGCCTCAGCCTCCCCAGCTGCTGGGATTACAAGCATGGGCCACTGTGCCCAGCTGTGAAGCACTGTTTAAAGAAAATATTCTACATAATAGAAAATATATTACCACTAGTAAAAAAAAGTACAGAATTTGAAGGCATAAAGATAAATTTCCAGGGGCTGGGATTGTAGCTCAGTGGTAAAGCACTTGCCTCACATGTGAGAATCACTGGGTTCGATCCTCAGCACCACATAAAATAATAAATGAATAAAATAAAGATTGTGTCCACCTACAACTAAAAAAATATTTAAAAAAAAAAGATAAATTTCCATGTGATAGCTCAGACCAACATGATGACTCATCATTTACATTTTTCATGACCATTATCTCAATGATATTCTATTTTTACTTAACACATCTTGTTACAGAAACAAATAATGGTTTATATTCTAAATAAAAAATAATTTTAAAATTAAAAAGCACTAATCTTTCATTCAGAAATGCAAATTCAAGGTTTTGCACATTTTTTGAAAATTAATCATTATTAATAGATCTTAATTTGGAATTTAATAATTTAAATTTAATTTGGAATTTCATAATTAGGAATAGGATCCCTGTGATGGGAGGACACATTCACACTGGATTGGAGGAAAGAATCTTGGTGAGTAGTGTTGTCACAGAGATGGTGGTTGGTTTATCTTGATCTTGAAGCTGCTGTGTTTCTTAGAGGTGTAAGAGTGTGATGTCAGCCTTAGGAGTGTTCCCTGAAAGTAATGCTGGAATGGCTGGCCTTCAATCTGTAACACTGTCACTGATTGGCTATTCTTAGAGCTGATCTTCAAAAATTAGTTTTTTAATTAGAGAATGCTTAAAGCTAGTTCTTAGTTTCAATGTTAATCTGATTATGGAAATGAAAAAGATTTAATGGACAGATTTAAAATCTATTTTGAAGATTATTTTAAAATGACAGCTATAAAACAATTAGTCTTTGGCTAAATATGTGGGGACTTTTTAATATTGTCAATCCTTGGATTGGTCTACTTTCAGCCAAGTCTGCAGGAGAGCAACACATTTTATCCAGATTTCTACCACTATTATCCATTCTTCTTTATTTAAAAAAAAATTCTTTAGACATATATACATTAGAGAATGGCTAAACCAAGCTACTTAATATACGCATACTATTTTTATATATACCAGTATGAAATTGAAACTATATGAAATAACATTGCACAGATTTATCATTGTTTTTGTGTGGCAAAAATTCCTAAAATATTCACTCTTTTCACATTTTCAAGTATTTAAAACTATTATGTACAATATATTGCTTGAATTGTCCATGTTCCCCAAAGATGAGGTGTGATTTCAACAAATTGGTCAACAGGTTTCTTTCTATTTTTGTCTTTGATTTATGTGTTGAATAAGTAGTAAGGACAATAGCAACATAGTAACAGTTGGCACTCCAGAAAGCAATTGTGTTTAAATTTGAACTAAAGTCTCATAAAACTACTCAAAACTTTGGAACCCTAACCTAGTATTTCTCCAGCCTGAACCAGAAAAATTTAACTAGAAAAAACTCACTAATAGTTAAAAAAAAAAAAGAAAAGAAAAGAAAAGAAACCTATCTAAACTAAGCAGGCTGCTTTTTCTTCAATCTTAGACGGGTTATTGTACCTCATATGTAATGTTAACCCACACTGAGCACAAAGTGCTATTAAGGATTATCAACCCTTTTCTGGTTAACCAAAACAAAATCCAAAGCTATTTAGTCTTTCCAAGTAATTTAAACTAGTTCATTTTGCCATTTTGCCTTCAGGGCATGAATTCTTTTTGTTGGTTTTTTGTTTTAGAAGTACTGACCGTTGAACCAAGGGGCACTCTGCCACAGAGCTACATCCCCAGTTCACTTTATTTATTATTGTTGTTGTTGTTGTTGTTATTATTATTATTTATTAGTTTACTGGGGATTAAATCCAGGTGCACCACTGAGCCACATTTCTGGTGTTTTTAATTTTTTATTTTGAGACAAAATCGTGATAATTTGTTTAGAGCGTTACTAAGTTACTGACGCTGGTTTCAAACATATAATCCTTTTGCCTCAGCCTCTAAAATTGGGATTACAGGCATGTGCTAAGTTACCATGACCAATATTAAC
This sequence comes from Geosciurus inauris, assembly GCA_004024805.1. Lineage (NCBI taxonomy): Eukaryota > Metazoa > Chordata > Mammalia > Rodentia > Sciuridae > Geosciurus > Geosciurus inauris. Next base: position 63,291 of record PVHX01009151.1, read on the forward strand.
TATTTATTATGTCTGTCAAAATTAACTAAGTATTAGCCTGGCACGGTGGCTCAAGCCTGTAATCCCAGCACTTAGGGAGGCTGAGACAGGAGAATCCCTAGTTCAAAGCCAGCCTCAGCAATGGCAAGGTGCTAAGCAACTCAGTGAGACCCTGTCTCTACATAAAACACAAAATAGGGCTGGGGATGTGGCTCAGTGGTCGAGTGCCCCTGAGTTCAATCCCCAGTACCAGAAAAAAAAAAAAAAAATAAGTAAATATTACTGAGCACACTCTGAAGTTAAAAAGTCCTCCAGATGAGGCCACTGTCCTTAGGTTCTTTTTCTACTTGTTATTAATTATACTTCAAGAAAGTCTAATATTTCTTTGGATTTTCTGTAATAAGATAATTCACTGAAAATACTGGGAGATAGTATACCTGCAATGATCAAATTAATATCTCTGAATAAAAATAAATCTTGGACATAATTTGAAAATGAATAACCTGATTTCCATACATGACAAATAAAAGAAAGAAAAAAAATTAGATTGCATACAAAATACAATCAATGTTGTAGCTATGAAAGTATATAGGCATTACCTATATATTTGAATATAATATAATGCAAAAAGTAACTTTGCTCAATAGGATTAATTTAATGGTTTTCTATTCTTGAAAAACTTCTGAGAAGGAAAAAAATTCTTCAAGTTTCTATGACTTTTTACATAAATTTTGCTAATATCCAAGGAGTGAAATGTCTTTTTCTTTAAATATTTGCACAGTCACAAATTTAAACAAAAGAAAATTTAGGTCTTAAAAATAAAACATTCTAAAAGAAAGTTGATCAATTCCTTCATTTGCATCACTATGTATTTATTGTATATTTTGCTAGGTGGTGTGGTTATGGCTAGGAACAAAGCAGATTCTACTTTAATGAAAAGTATCCCGTAACAATTAAAATTGAACATGTAAAATTGTAGAAATTTTTATGTTCTTAATTTTAGACAGCCCTAAAATATGATATCCATTTGTACTTTAAAATTGCTTAAAATTATAAAATTAGTCTTCATTAAGAATATATTAAAGGTTCACAAATTAAACAAAAGTAAAGAAAATAAAAATGAAAGAATGAAATATTAATTATGAACTTTTTACTCTAAAACATAAAACCAACAATGAGATTCAAATGTTTTATAAAATTTATTTATTTGTGAGTTTATAAATTTATCTAAATTATAATGTTGATTTTGAATTGTATGTAATTTATCTGTGAAGTCTTCTTTTGATTTCTAAATATTTTGGATTAGAACTAAAATTTCTTAGAAATTTCTTAGCACAAACAGAGCCCTGATAGTATGTTCTATGAGGAAAGAAATGTTCCCTTAGCAACAACAATTTTGCTCTGAAAACAGCTTAGTATATAATAGCTTTCTTTCATTTGCTGTCATGCTTCTCACAACTTAAGCCTTGAAAAGTTAAATTAAGGACCTTAATGAGAAGTCTGTTATAATAAACTAAATTTAGTTACTTGTGAAAAGGAACTATGGAGAAATGTGGCATACTTGTCTGATGGAACTTGTAAACAGCTCTTTGACATAGAGTGCATTATTTCTTTACAAATGCATGATGAACACATATGAATGAATACATATGGTAACCCACATAACAAAAAGGTAAACTTTAATTTTTAAGTTATATTTGAATTTAAAAGACTAGAATATCATTCCTCTAAAATTTTGGTCTATTTGCTTATTTCTTTCAAATCATTTGGTTAAATGTGTAAAGAAATTTTCTGGTATGTAGTCTTTTGTCTATGCTTACATATTGATATTTAATCAAACATTGTAGACTGGTATTCAGATCAGTTATACTAAACATTTAGGCCTAAAATATTTCCAATGATATAAATCCTAAAATTTAAATTTACCGTTAAATATCTATGAAAGCTTTTGTGTTTATAAATACCAAAATAGTAAATTTGTATAAACCTTTATCAATAATTATTCTTATGTTTGTTTCATATTTTGTATATGAGTTAGTAGTGATATATATTAATTCAGTCAGTAATTCACTCATTAATTCATTTGTTCATATAATTCACTAAAACATTTAATGAACATATTAATATATTAATACTTTTTTGTTTGTCATTTGGAAAGAACTCTTACTAGTAGTAGAATATTGAATTATGATTTTTTATGAGGGATAATACATACCAAACTATTTTTCTTCCAAAATCTAGCATTTAGTGTGAAGGGAGTTACAAGTCAAAGAAATAGAGATCAAGTGTTACTACATCACAAATAAACCTGACTATAAGAACGTAGTTTTACGTGAATAACCAAGTGAGCTGACCATGTTTGCTGTAGAGAAATTTATCTACAAATTTATTTGCACTGACGGACAACTATAAGGTTCTTTCTGTTAGGGTAACAGCCAGCCAGACAGGAACACCTCTGTACAGCCAGGAGATCCTTTATTCAGGGGAGTGGGCGCCCGGGCGAACGAAAGAGGAAAAAAAGAGAAAGAGGGGAGGCTCGGGAGGGATTTTATAGAGCCCACTACAAAACCGCGTGGCAAGCTAGGGATTGGTCACTTTAAAATTGGGGGCAGGTAAGCAGTGGCGGCCTTCTTTCTGATATGCTAACCTGAACGGTTAGGCCTTGTTTTTCCAGGTGGAAGATTCCAGAGCGGAACCCCCTGGGGCAGGAACTGCCTCAGGCCTTTAGAAAGGGGATGTGAAAACTATTTGTTTCCCAGGTGGAAGATTGGGAGAGGAACCCCCTGAGGTAGGAACTGCCTTGTGCTTCTAGAGAGGGGATGTGAAAATTAATTACAAAAGGGCTGTTTTTTACCTTACATTTTCCAAGAGTTAGAATATGTCTTATCAGCCTATCATATGCCAAAGTACAGACAGAATGTAACTCTTATAAGTGGGCTCATCTAAAAATGAAAAAGTGGAAGGACTTAACATGATACCACATTCTTTTCTCAAATTCACCCAAAAGATGGATTATTTCATACAGAAAGTGAAATGCTTGCTTCTGGGTAATGGACCATCTTTTCCTCTATGCAATCAATGTGTAGTATATGTCCATTCTAATGATAAATAAATATTTTTTAAAGATAATTAACATATCACCCTGTGGAATATGTAAAGCTATATGGACAAGAATTTCCTATTGACCATATGAATAATTTCCATTGTGTAGATATGAATTTTCAAATGTATGCATATGTTGTTGTGATTGATGAAAATACACTGTGAAAGTTGGAGTAGGCTTCAACACTGCATTTTCTCAATCATTAGATACTAAAAGTACAACTACTATGCTTCAGAGATAATACTCTGCAGCATTAAATAGTATAATGCTTTAAAACATGGAGTTTGGAATAATTTGTTTCCATCTTTGTCTATTTTTAAAGGCTTGACATGTATTGTGCCATTGTAATTCCCTCTTGTTTGCTATTAATTTGTTTGCTATTAATTTGTGTTCTAATAGTTATTTTATATATATTTTCTAGTGTCCATTTTTGAATTGGCTTCTATTTCAATTAATTGAATGTATCTCGTTTGTTAACTCTTGAAGGTGGAAGGAAATCTAATCTCATGCCATTAAAATTCCTTGTTTATAAGTACAAAGATAACAGAGTTGTGGTTTAGAGCATGGGTTTTTTGAAAGCTTGACATTCAGGATTTGAATTCCAATTCATCCATTTTTTTTTAACTCTCTGGCCTCAGTTTCCCCATCTTTAATGGAGATGGTGATGATGGTGGTGTTGGTGATGGTGATAATAGTGATACCAGCTGTTAGGATAGTTATGAGGACTGGAGTAAGTAAAGGGATAGGGATAGGGAAGTGCCTAGCATTTAATATTACTGCTGTAAATAAAACTGTGCTCCAAATAAGTTATATACCATACCCAATTAAATAAAAATTCAAGTTTTATAATAGTAGTGAGATGTAACTGAAGTTATTTTCTTACACACACATATTTCAACCATATAAACTTAAAGTTTTCTTTTTGCCTTAGAAGCCTAATATCACTTCTAAATATCAAGACCTTAAAAATTAATATAATGTAATGATCATTAACTGAGAATACATTTTTTAAGTGGTGGCTCTTCTCCTGAAAAAGGATCTAATGTTCCAAATAATGTAGAAATATGTAAAAATAATATAAAACTTTCACAAGATATCATTTTGATACTATATTTAGTACAAATTTATGAAAAAATATTATACTATTGTTTTGATCATTGATATGTGTTTTCTGTTTCATTCCTATTGCATTATACATTATGATACTTTTAACTTTCTATCTTATTGAGCCTTTAATTTCATATATATGAGAAGCGCATATGAAAAAGCAAGTACATTTTTTTTGGAATGTTAACATACATAGATTTTGAAATGCTTGACTGAACATATATATCTGCCTTATGTACTGGCACTATCCCCTGGCTAGAGTTTGAAAACATTGATAAAAAAAATTATTTGTACAACATTAATTTTTAGTTCCACTATAGTAGAAGAGGTATCCTATATCTGAGGGGAAAATGTAAAAAGTGTTTTGGAAAATACACATGTAATCTTACCAGAGTGAATCTTAGGTATAATAAATATGAAATTTGAACATGCATAAAATACCTTCTCAAGATCATGTTTCTGGCATTATGAAATTAGATACAGAAGAGAAATCAATAGAAATAAAAAACTACATGTTTAAAGTAAGCAGAAATAAAAAATATTTTATTATATTGTAATAGGATTTAATATTAAAATTATGAAAATACTATATTTTATGATTATAAATGAAACAAACACAGAGTTATTTTCAAATGCACAAAGAAAAATTGAATTGACATAAATATGTAGGTAAATTTAGGTACTATCCAGTCAAATCAAGATCAAGAATTCTATTTTTCATTCCTTAAACTAACAGAAAAATAGTAATGTGGAGAAAGTTAAACTAGGTCCTCTTTTGCAAGCTTTATTGATACTTGATAAAAAGTTAACTGATTTTGCTAATAGTTTTACTCTCTAAAATAGAAAAATCAATTATCATTTCCCTAGATAGAAGTATTACTTTATCTGTTCCCTGTTACTTCATTGTGTTTCAACAAAAAGGTGTTAAATCCTGTTTCCAGTTTCAGGCTTGAATCACATTTCTTTGCCAGTCTTAGTTGTTTTTCACCTTAGTGACTTTATCAAATAAGGACACATGGCACATGTCGGGTAGCACATATGAGAAGTAGTTGGTAATTTGCATTCTCTGGAAGATTTTCCGTGACTTTAAAAGAGACAATATACTATAAAAAACTTTTAGTTTTTTCTATAATTAAATCCCCTGATTCTTGATCAAATGGAGAAACCTATCCTGAAAGAATTAAAACATGATATATCATACCTAGAGTCCCTACAATGCTCTTTTGAAAATAAAGTAATTCAAATGAGGATGAGTCTAATGACCTGAAAATATTAGACAAAATAAACTAAAATGTGGTCTTCAATGATATAATACTTCTAAATAATCAAACTATAATCTCCTTGTCTTTAATTTGTGTATTTTGTGAGGTAAAATAAACACACACACACACACACAGTTTTTATGCTAATTTAATAAGAGTTTTCTCTTACTTGGAGAACATATTGTTTGAAAAATATCAATCAGTGAAAAAATTATTTGATATGAAAATATAGAAAGATATAGAAATACAGCTTTTGAGGGAACGGGGGTACTGAGGATTGAACCCAGAGATATTTTACTACTAAGTTATATCCCCAGTGATTTAACATGTTTTTTTGTTTGTAGATGAACATAACACCTTTATCTTATTTATTTATTTTTATGGGGTGCTGAGGATTGAACCCAGTGCCTCACACGTGCTAGGCAAGCTCTCTACCATTGAGCCACAACCCCAGCTCCCCAGTGATTTTTTTCATTTTTTAAACAGATTCACACTAAGTTGCTGAGGCTGGCTTCATACTTGAAATCTTTCTGCCTCAGCCTCCTGAATTTCTTGAATTGTAGGCATGTGCCACCATGCCCAGCTAGAAGTACAGTTTGATAATAAATTAATTTTAATTAAAATTTCACAAGAGTTTACTATTCTTAGAATGATGTTTCCAAAATACCAAACATTATGTGTATAAATATATTTAATTATAGTTTTGCACATATACACATTTTTTTTTTTTTTGGTACTGGAGATTGAACTCAGGGGCACTCGACCACTGAGCCACATCCCCAGCCCTATTTTGTGTTTTATGTAGAGGCAGGGTCTCACTGAGTTGCTTAGCGCCTTGCTGTTGCTGAGGCTGGCTTTGAACTCGAGATTCTCCTGTCTCAGCCTCCCAAAGTGCTGGGATTATGTATATACATATTTTTATATGTCATTAGATAAGTATTTTTATATGTCATTAGATTAGTATTTTATATGTCATTAGATGTATAGGCACTATAAAATCACTTACAGTCAAATGGAAAACATTAATGTATACCACACACAAAATAAATAGCCCATATCTATGTCCTCTATAACAATGAAAATTAAAGTGATATATAACTTGGACCTTAAGAATTTATATATCAACTAATTAGTAGAAACTACATAATTTTATTGTTAATATTCCAATGTAAAGATAGTTTTATTGGTGCATACAGTTATACATGATAGTGAGTTTCATTTTTTTATATTCATAGATGCATATAGCATAATTTGATTAATTTTATCCCCAATACCTCCCCTTTCTCTCCTACTGATCCCTTTCCTCTAGCCTACTGGCAACCCTTTCATTTTCTTGAGTTCCTTCTTTTATTTTTCTCTCTCTAGTTTTCTCTTTTTTCTCTCTAGTTTCCACATATGAAAAAAAATATATGACCTTTGACTTTGAGTCTGATGCAATCCAATTTAATCCATTTTCTAGGAAATGACAAAATACTGTTCTTAATGGATGAATAAAACTCCA